>JASANB010000126.1:0-146898 GCA_030248155.1 Sabatieria punctata | reverse complement strand
GTCCTCTCTCTCACAGGTCCAAATCTCACCCGCCTTAGTGCTGAGATGAACCGCGCATTAACTGCACTCAGTGCCTGGCTCCACTCCTGGAAACTCAGCCTCAATGTCAACAAGTGCCAGGCCACTGTCTTCAGCCTCAGTCACCAAGACACCCTTGCTCGCTACCCAATCCAACTCCAATTTGAGAACCAAACTCTGCCCACCACTCCAACACCCATCTACCTTGGACTCACCCTTGACTCCAAGCTTACCTGGAAACACTACATCACCAAAACCGTCAGCAAAGCCATGCGGCGTCTCGCGATTCTGAAAAAACTCACAGGCACATCCTGGGGCCTCAAAGCTGCTGACATGACCCAACTATACAAATCCTACCTCCGGCCTGTACTCGAATATGGAGCTGAAGTATGGCACCCTTCTGCACGTGCCACTGTCTCCCACCAGATCGACCGAGTTCAAGGCAAGGCTCTCCGCTTAGCCCATGCGGTACCCGCCCACACGAGTCAAGCAGCCTTAGAAATCGAGAGCAACATACCACCTCTCTCCCTCCGCAGACATGCCAAAGTAGTTGGGAAATATGAACAAACCCTCCGCAAATCTGATTCTCACTGTCTCAAACGCCACATTGTTGACTACCAAGCCATCCCAGAGAGGAAACGCCACCGACTCCAACGTTCAAACTTTGTCGAATATGCCTCTCACTTCACTGCTGCTATCCCCCGCCCATCTCGCACTCCCACTCCACCTCTCCCCATTCACCCTTTACAGCTAGATGCTACTGACCTGGCCTTCTGGCTCCTCCACAGCGAACCATTTGACCCATCTATCTTCTTCCCTCAAACTGAATGGATCCACATCTACACAGATGCCTCTCTACATCCCAGTTCCCAACAGGCTGGGATTGGCTGCTATATCCAAAGTGCCAACCTTCCTGACTCTTCCCACACTGAACCCGCTGATGGTCTTTGGAGCACCACCGACCTGGAACTGAAGGCCATTCATCGTGGACTCACCCTCAGCCACCAGACTCTCCAATCACAACACGTCCACAAAATTGCACTCCTGACTGACAGCCTGAGTGCCCTCCACTGCCTCCGAACTGCTTACAATAGCCTCCGTTCACAGACTGACCTCATCTACTCCATCCAAATAATAACCATCCAAGACCTCACGCAACTTTGCAAACGGCTGTTTAACCAGCCACTCTCACTCACCTTCAAATGGGTCCCTGGACATACTGGCATCGCTGGCAACGAAATCGCCGACCGCCTTGCCCGTCAATCCTCCAGAGCTCCCCCTTACAAATCCCCCCTTCCTTATCACATCCTACAAAGATGGCTCAAGCAAGATCTCACCACCACTTGGATACAACAATGGGCCAGTTCCACCCAGGCCCGGCCCTACTACCACCACCGCCCTGCACCCATTAAAACTGACCCGATCAACAAACTTCCTCGCTGGGAACACCGCGCCATCCTCCTGTTGCGCCTCCACCAGTTTCCCACTGCCTAATGGCTCAACCGCATCGGCCAACAAGCCAATCCAAATTGCAGCTGTGGTCATATTGAAACCGTGGCTCATCTGCTTCTCCACTGCCCAACCACTGCCCAGCAGCGTGCTACCCTCTGGAATCCACCCTCCCGCACCCTCCATCAAGCTCTATATGGCACCCTCCATGATCTTCAACTAACGCTCCAATTCCTCAAAGCCTGCCAGCGGCTACAGTAGCAGTATTTCCGGTCGTCGGGAGTCACCGAAAAAGATCGCAGTAAGCTGATCTAAAGGTGAGCCATTTGCTCATAAACCATAAACCATATTATGATATCAGCCAGAGCGGTGAGGTGGCCCTACCACCTAAGCTGACTTTCTCGCAAAACGCATTTTAGGAGCTAAAAACAAGCCTAAAATGACAAAAAATCGTGTGGATCGCTGTTCTCATCGATCATATGTGCTCTTTAAGATATGTAATTAGTAAAGTTTCTACCTAAGCCCAAAGACACGCAGGGATGCGCAAGAAATGAAAATTTATCAAAAGTTTCGATAAATTCTGAGACCTCTGACTTCGGAATCGGAACTGCTACTCTGATCGGATTCGAAATCGAAATCAGAATTCTGGTCAGTCCCTAAGTACTGATTAGGAAGAACGTCTTTCATGGGGTTCAGCATCTCTACCTGCCATCAAAATAACAACCACAAATACAGTTCTGCTGTTCAGCTTGGAACGCTCAATTACAGTAGACTAATTACAGTAGTTAGTGATGCATTCGATTGATCTTCTCGCCGCCAGAAAAGCGCAGAGCTGCGACTGTTGGCTGTATGTTCCAAATGAGACAGCTTCTGTCTGAAACTGGGCGGGCACCCCGTTTACTACATTTTAACGCCAAATTTACCCAAAGGCACTTTAAGCTAAAAATTGATTATTTCTGTACCAGTTAGTGCAGCCCCACTTACGGTCAAGGTTTTCTTAGTCTTATAAAATTACTTTAATCTGCAGTCTGTATTACAGTCAGGCACTCAACGCCGTTTATGGTACCGACACCATATAAGGTGCCGGTACCATATATGGTACCGGTACCGTAGGTAGTGGTACCATATATGGTACCCCCACCTTCGGGGCCTGTGGTGGTACCATATATGGTACCGGCACCATATATGGTACCCCCACGTTCGAGGTCTGTGGTGGTACCATATATGGTACCGGTACCATATATGGTGACGGTACCATATAAGGTGCCGGTACCATATATGGTACCGGCACCATATATGGTACCCCCACCTTCGCGTTTTTCCGGTACCGGTACCATATATGGTACCACTCCGTTCAGATTTCGTACCATATATGGTAGTGGTACCATATATGGTACCGGTACCATATATGGTACCGTCACCATATATGGTACCGGCACCCATGGCCATGGGTAGGGGTACCATATATGGTACCACCACAGTCGCCGAACGGGGGGGGTACCGGTACCATATATGGTGACGGTACCATATATGGTGCCGGTACCATATATGGTACCACTACCCTCGGTACCGGTACCATATATGGTACCGGCACCTTATATGGTGTCGGTACCATAAACGGCGTTAAGTGCCTGACTGTATTAGGTCTGACTGCGTGGTGCAGCAAGTGGTATGACCAACATCTCCTCAAACCTCACCTGGACCAAGTGGTGGTCATCAACCAACTATGTCTTTGGCACAGTGAACTTGATCCAAGGGGTTCTGCTGTCACTAGTCAACTCCTTGCTACTTTGCACCATTGTCTGGCACAAGAGTCTGCTCTGCCGGAAGGAGTACGTAATAATAGCAGGTGTGGCCGCTGCAGACCTCTGTTTCGGCTTCAGTAGCAGCTTGCAAACCATCAGCAACCTCTACAGTATGTTCAGTGGGCAGGCCGGCTATCCCTACACCAGACACTCCTGTCTTATCACGCCCTACGTTATTATGTCGATTTTCGCTGTGGCTGCTCAAACAACAATGATGGTGGTGCAGAGCTTGGAGCGGCTGTTGGCGGTGGCTGCTCCACTTCGTTATTTCAAGCTGAACAGTGGCCAGGCAGTCAAGCTGCTGACAGGGGTGGCCTGTGTGTCTGCGCTCTACGCCTTGGCACATGTATTGCTCAGCTGGAACTCTATGGACAAAGTAGAAGCGATTCACTGTTTGGCGGTACAGGCCATGAGACCGGAGATGCTCTTCTTTCACTTTGGCTACTCTATCGGTCTGGTCGTGGCTAGCTGGCTGATTTTTTTGGCAGTTCCAGTGGTCTATGCTAAGACCCAAGTCAAAAAGATGGTGGGCATGAGCAGTGCACAGAAGCGGAAAGTTGAAATCCAACGCAAACTCACTGTGAGTGTGGCGATCTCCGTTGCAGTCAGTTTTGGCTTGTTGGTTTTGCCTCTTCTGTTGTACATTGTCATCAGGTGGTTTGGTCTGCACAAAGCAGCGTTGAGACCTGGCCCGATTGTTGGCTTTTGTGTCGCCCTTGATCCGCTGTTCAATCTGTTTATCTATTGTAAACGCCATAGAGAGGTTAGGGTTGGGGTGGTGAGAATGCTGAGGGGACAGCAGTTGCCAAATGATTTGAGCATTGCGTAGCCATATACGGGGTCTATCAAGAAAACAAAACCAGCAGAATTTTGCTGTAGCAACCGTAAATCTCCAACCAATTTGAATTAATTTTTTTTGAATTAAAGGCAAGTAAGTTCTTGAAAGATTGATGAAATCATTATTAAAATACTGTACATACATAGTAATTCTTGAATTCAAGCTTAAACTTGGTTTATGTACCCAGAAATCTGAAAATCGCCAAAAACGGCCATTTTTCGCATTTTCGGTCAAATTTGATTGTGTATATCTCTGGAACCGTTTGACCTAAAATAGAATCAATATTAATACATTTTTGAAATCCCCATGGTCTCTAGATTCTGATTCACAAAAAATTACATTCAATTCAGCCCATCTACACAAAAAGCCGATTTTTTTGTCCTCCAAATAGCTGTCGTTGAGTGCAAGCCTTGTCTTTGGACAAAATATTTTCGTCCTCGGTTCGGTAGTGAAGCCTGCTTACCTACTTGTATTTCGAAGCTAGTTGAGCCTATATTTTATACATAGTTGAAATCTGTACTTTTGTGAACTAGTCTGTTTTTAAGTATATATGATTTTCTCCTTGTACTGCTAATATTCTCAGACTTTTTATAGTTTTATTTTTAAGCATTTTCACTGTATAGTATGAAGTTGAAGTATAGTTTGAAGTGAAGAAGTTGTTGTTGTTGCCTTTGTTTTGTTCCTTTATCTGTGTATCTTGTACAACATGCGATTTTCTCTAGCGGTGAGGTTTGTTTAAACGGGAGAAATCAATAAAAGCTACAATTTTGATTAAACGGCAGAAAATCAGCTGCAGAATGCATAGTAGGTTCTGCAGAAATCGGCAGACTGTAGAGGAATGGTGACAGTCAGTTGAGCTGCGCTGGGCAGAAAAACACGACGCAGAAACTCCATAGCTTTTGGCGAAATTAATGCTAACCTAGGACTTATGAAGAGGTATTAATTAAGTTCGAACTCACAACTGATTCATGTAATTACTTGGGTGGCCTGATTGAGTCTGACTGACTTTGCAGTCTTCCTACATACATTGTACGTGTAGCAACCAATGCAGCGTGGCTGACTCCTGACTGACAAACCATTTCTGGTCGCTTTTTCATTTCAAACATTTATTCAGCTAAACATTGTTGTTTAAATTTATTCCAAGTCTAACCAAGGAACAAGACACTGTTTACACTAATGTGCCCTTCGACACAGTGCCCGAGCTCATGACTAGATATACACAGTAGAGTGATACAGTATTACAAGTCAATAACAGTCATCAAACTGTGCGCACGCTCATAAAAAAACCAGTCAGATTCAATCAGGCGACAAAAAGCAGCAAAGGGTAAACGCATCTCATCAAAAGACAAGTTCCACAGCCTGACGCTTTGGTGAAAACAAGTTAGCATAGTACGGTCACGTTTACAATACGGAACAAACAGACGATAACAGTTAGCAGCTGCACGGGTGGATCTAACTGCTCGATCGCTACTGAAACAAATAGTACCAGCAGGTTGGTGGCGCTCCTTATAGACGTACTTCCACATCAGTTTCAGCTTAGACTCCATAGCAAGTCGGGAAACAGAGCGTAACTTAAGTCGTAGCAATAGGTTATCATAGCTAGCACGAAAGTCATTCAAGATCAACTTACAAGCGAGTTTCTGTACCCTCTCAATACAAATCATATCCCGTTTAGCAGAAGGATAGCACACTGGGTACCCGTACATCAGAACAGATCGGATAAGGGTCAGGTACAGTATAGCAAAGATATTTTGGGGAATAAACCCTCGAATGGACCGGTTCAGGCAGTGAAGAGTAGATCTTGCCTTTGCCACTGCTTGTCGGGTATGGTCGGCAAACGAGAGGCCAGGGTCAAGAACTACACCCAGGTACCTGTACCGTTCCACCCTCTCGATTTGGACCCCATCGATACTAGGCACAGAAAGTTCAGCGTTAGGGGAGAGAGAGAAAGCCATACACCGAGTTTTGTTGATGTTAAGGTTGAGTGATATTGATTGAAAGCACTCGGCTATGGCTTGCACATCCCTTTCCATTTCAGTCTCAGCTGTAATTGTATCAATTGGTTTCAGATAGGCAAGATCATCCGCAAACAGAATTATTTCAGCTGCCGCTGACAGCCTTAACTCAGTAACTGCATTGACAAAGGCAATGAACACCAGAGGGCCAAGAATGGAACCCTGACCGATTCCAGATATTACCGCTCTGCGACTTGACAGACAACTACCGACTCGGACACTTTGCGTCCTACCGCGAAAATACGATTTGAGTAAACAGAGCAGAAAGTCAGGCACAGAATACACAGTTTGTAAGCACGTCAGCATTCTGTCATGGATACATGAGTCAAAGGCCTTTGAGATGTCAAAAAAGACTGCCCCGACTTTGGCTGGCAAATTACGCTCTACACACTTTTTGAAGCCATCAGTTACCGTTTTCTCGAAGTAGAACAATGCGTCAGTGGCACTGCGGTGCTGCAGGAAGGCGAACTGCGTTGCCGCTATTCTTGGCTCGATGTAGGGCAGTAGCAGCTGGTGCACGTGACGCTCCACCAGCTTCGACATGACCGGCAACAGACTGATAGGCCGGTAGTCATTGGGCAGGTCCGAGTTTCTGAACAGGACATATGTATAACTGCTTGCGCAGGAAGTGCCCTCTGACTAGAAAACACACATCTTACCTATTCGTTTTTATTAGTCGCTTTCATATTTACTGTTTTAAGCATACAATTTTCCAATTGAGATTACAGTTTTTCCCATGTAAATGACTGTTTGGCCAAAGTTTTCACTCCGGTCAGTTTGTCTCAGTATATGATTGAAGGTCTGCGAAACTAAAATATATGTACATTGTACGTGACGTGATCGTAATCTCTCAATTTTCCTTAATACATATGTTGTTAGAAAAGCAATAATGGCAGTCTGCGTACCTACATGTATCAGAAACAATAACTAGTTTATTAGAAGTGGAAAAATTATAACGATTTGTTCATACTTCTGACAGGTAACTGTTTTTACCACCTAATGAAGCTGAAGAAACTATATAGCAGATTAGTTGTATGTAAGAGGCAAGCACAGACATGGGCAAAGGGGGGGGGCTGAGGGGGGTTGACCCCCCATCAGGCTCTGATCTACCCCCCATCAGCCGGCCGCTACCCCCATCAGGAATTTTTGGGAAGAATTTTGTATAGAAAATTATGATAAAAATATGCCTGGAATAGGCGTAAATGAGCTCAGAATAGCTAATTTTAACTTATTTTAATGAAAAATAAGCCAAAAAACCCCGATTTTCGCCAAAAATCGGACTTTTTGGCTTACCACCCCCTCAGCCCCTCCTCAGGAATTGAAAATTCTACCCCCCATCAGCCGAAATGCTAGCCCATGTCTGGGCAAGCATATTTAGGTATAGGTACTGTACCATAATTCTACAGCTGAAAAACAAGTGTACCAATCTGATAAAAAATTATTTGTCTTTCATTCAAAACAGATTCCTTCAAATCGGTTGAGATTTGCAGTTGTCACAGTAAAAAATCTGCTGGTTGTTTTTGGTCACCCTGTATAAGCTAAGCTACTAGCTGGACTGTTTGCATCAGCTTTTAATCGCACAGAAAGAATGGCAGACAGATAATAGATTAGAACACAAAAACGTTACGGACACGGCCACGGCACTAGAAAGCGGTTCGGTCGATCGAAAGTCTGAATACAGTTAGGATAATTATAAAAATAATTTCTCATCATCACCCCTACCAGCGGGACACACAACACAAGTACAGTAACCTCACGAGTACGGTAAAACAGTACTGGGAAGAGCGTCTTTCACGGGGTTCTTTTAACTGCCAATAAACAAGAACAACAACAACAGCATCCACACAGACAGTTCTGTTGTTCTGGCTTGGAACGCTCAATTAGTAACCGACTAATTACAGTAATTAGTGATGCATTCGATTGATCTTCTTGCTGCCGGAAGAAAGCGTAGAGCTGCGACTCTTGGCCGTCTCTTCCAAATGAGGCAGCTTCGGTCTGAAACTTTGGCATTTTCTACCGTTTCTAACACTAGCATTGCCTTCAGAACGGCAAATTTTAGCTGTCGGCGGTTTTTAGAAGTCTACCACCCGAATTCGGGCGTTCGAAAAATTTGATTGATCGCAATCGAAAAATTAACAATTAAGAATAATGTGTCCAGATAAAACACCGAAAAAATGCAAATTTACAAGGCTAGTAAAAGTTGGTCGGCGAAAGAAAGCAAACAAACGAACTCGGGTCCTGCGTTATCTTGACTGTGCGCCAGTTTCCGACAAGATGCCAGTTTAGATTCGAGCGCCTGAAACAGACAGACACAGATCACTGCAGATCAGACCGACCGACACATGTAACAGGGGTCTGCACCCCTCCCGACTTGGGCCAGACCGCCAGATCGGGACCCCCATCGAGACGCTTTTCCGGCTACCCCCCTCCAATTTTCTGGCAAGTGATTATATGAACAAATTTTTACATTTTTTAGAATTACAAGCACCAAAATTGCTAAAGTCGTCTGGAAAACAGCACGTTTTAGCTGTATTTGAGCCGAAATTCGATATTCTGACGATTTTTATCCGAAAAATAGCGATTTTTTAACTCCTCTGTAGAATTTGGGCTCAACCGGGGCCAGACCCCCACAACCCGTCCTACCCCATCGGCGCATGACCTGTTACATGTAGACAGACAGACAGACAGACAGACAGACAGACAGACAGACAGACAGACAGACAGTCAGACAGACAGACATGACTACAGATCAAAGGAGTCAACACGGCTGACCAGAGACTCACCCCGACTTTTCTCAGCAGGTCACCGACTATGTTGAGAGCAGAAATTCTGGCAGACGGGGTGAAGGGGGACTGAGAGGGGGGTCGCAGGGGAGTGCCGTCGATGGTGACCGATCGAGGAATGCCTGAAACACCACAACCATTGGTGAAGGAAGGAGGACTGCTACACGTCTGCCACCAGACACTCCACCGCTCCGAAGGCGCCTAGAAAGACGCTTCTATTCTCTCTACTACAGTAGACGCTTAGTCATACATGGGCCGGGGGTATGGAGGTAAACCCCCTCCCCTCGGCGGCCAATACCACCCCCTCGGTCGTCCATATCCCCCTCGCCCCACCCCCCATCCCGGAGGGAGGAAATTTTCGCTTATTTAAGGCTAAATGGTTTTTTGGAGGCGTTTTTCTCCTCCATCGGATTTTTCCGGCCCATGTATGGACTTGGCCATTCCCTTCCCACTGAGCGGTGCCGGAACTTCTAGTTATTTCTGTTATTTTTGGAGCAAAACTTTGCAAAATAATGCTATTTCACAACGTAAAGAACTTTGTTTCCTATTATTTATTTGTTGTTATATTCAGCGGAACTTGTTTGCTGGGTCCCTGGTCAGACATGGGCAAAGGGGGAGGGGCGGGGTTTGCCCCCCTTAGGCTCTGATCTACCCCTCCGCTCAGCCGACCGCTACCCCCGTCAGGAAATTTTTTGACTCATAATGCAGTTTGATAGCTGTAATATTAACGTAATGCCTGCATCAGCTGGTTTCTGTCTGGTTCTATCCGCCCACGCGCCCTTGTTTGTTCGCGAGAATGCCTAACAAAAGATCACAAACTCTGTTCGAAGCTGCGTTTTTTCAGAAATGGTTTTATAGTACGTAGTTACTACTTTATTCGTGGTTTTTATCATGTTAATATTGGGACACTGTAAGCTATATTATGGTCGCTACCAACTTTAGTTTGGAATTTCTATTCTTTCTGGAATGGAGTTAGACGAACTGATGAATATGAAGAAGAAAACGAATTGGAAGGGAAAGTGATACACCGCCCGAGTGCGATTATTTTCTAACGGGTTATTTAAAAATAAACATATTAATTTCCAAGAATAACCATTAAATTTTGTCAAAAACAGTACAAAACGGTACCATTTGTCGTAAAAATGCCGAAAATCCACTTATTTTGCGGAAAATCGAATTTCTAAGCTACCCCCCTCAGGAGCTCCTACACCCCTCAGCGCCCTCAGAAATTGAAAATTCTACCTCCCATCAGCCGAAATGCTAGCCCATGTCTGTCCCTGGTGTATAGTTGTTACGGCATAAACTGAACTGAACAAATCAATCGGGGTTTCGCAAGCTCAGAACTTTTTTGTTTGTTGACCGAATCGGCTGACTTTTGGAGGACATACTTATCATTTTACTGTTTCAAATTTCAGGTTGCTTTGTCACGAAACTTGCTACGTTGCAAACGACTAAATTTTCCCTGACCAGACACGAAATTGCCTGACTCCCTGACCTGTACGGAGCCTGATTAACCTAAGTAATCAGCTGCAGTCAGTCGCTGACGGAATTTCGATTATTTGACAGGCTCAACTTTTCGACACCGCTTCCTGCCTCTTCCTTAAAAGGCAGCAGCAACTGAACTTCGGGCAGCTGTAAATCGTTGATTCAGAGTGCAATTTCAAAAGCCTTTTAGCCTAACTGGAAAAGTAAAGAAGTTACGTTTCCGGTCGATCGCTACCCCTTACTTACAAACGCAGACATGTAACAGGTGAACCGCAGAACAAGGGGGTGGGGTCAGTGAGAAGGGGAGTAATAGAAATCACAGGTTCGGTCAACAATCTCTGACACAAATCTACAGAGTCCGTAAAAGAAGAACAATCCCGCAGACTATTCACTGTAGCAACTGTATATCTCAACCGATTTGAACGAATATTTTATAAATGAAAGATAAATAAATTCTTGAAAGACAAATGAAGTTTTTATCAAGAAGCTCTGCTGAGTAGTTCCTGAGATACTTCAAAACAGTGAAGAGGAAGTGTTGCAACAGATTTGATTTTTTGCTCACTGAAACAGAAAATCGCTGTTTTGACTTTTAGGGAACCAAGCAAAGCATCTTAATAAAAATTGCAGCAAACTTTCAAGAACTTATTTGTCCTTCATTTAAAAAAGATTCATTCAAATCGGTTGAGATTTTCAGTTGCTGCAGTAAAAAATCTGCAAGGTTGACGCTGTATATATGGGGCCAAATACTCCTAGAAATTCGCTGTTCTGTCTTACGGCCATTATTCTTGCCTGTAATTTTTGCGTCTCAAACTGTAAAAAAATTTATCGACAAAAATGGCCCAAAAATTGCTTTCCTGAAAAGTCTGAGCTGCATTCTGTATCTGTTTGTACATGAACCGGAGCGATGGAGGTACCGTAGTTTTCCACTTAGTATCCCAGGGGATATAACACCGAAAATCACGTTTCTCATTGAAAACACTGCTGCCAATTTATATCCCAGGTATATTAAAGCCAAGGGATAATGAACGGAACGAAAACAAACAAACAAACAAAAACAGATACACATACATGAACTAAGTGGTTTGAGGGTAACCCCTTAGCTAAAAAGGCCAAAACCTCATCACCCCCGAGAGAAGTTTAGGGCCCCCGATCTAAAAATGCAAGTACTAGTAGCAGCTCCAGTTCTAACAAACTGGCTCACAAACAACAAATTTTTAGCTTAGAATTCGCTTGAAAAGCCTTTAGAAAGAAACTCAATTTGCAAGCGATTTTTAGCCTCCTTACTGAGATAAACGTGCTAAAAACGCGTTTCCAGGCGTTTTGGAGCTTTTTGAAATTTTGGACCCCCCTCTGGGCGAAACCCCCTCCCCTGGGCCGGACGGACCTGTTACATGTATGTAGATAGATACAGAATGCAAGTGTCAAGAAAATTATTACAGTAGTAAACATTGACGCCAAATAATATCCCATGGGATATGAAGCGGAATAAGGGGCCATGTAATATCCATCCACGCAGTGGGATATTAAAGGGAGTGGGACACTAAGTAGAAACCTCCAGTAAGAGCTAGCTAGTCAGTAAGTAAAGAGGTGACAGCGTTCCCGAAAACGGTCGCCAACAAAATCGCTATTAATATTAACGGTCCACAAAAATCGGCCATAATTTTCGGAGATCTGGTAGTGTAACGAAAGCGCCAGGCCCATTTATAAGGGGTGTCCTCTCTGTCAGACAGCTGTTACATGTTTACGTACGCATCAATACGGTCTCACCAGAGGCCTGGGCATAAAGAAGGCGTCGAAAATGTTAATCTACTGTAAGAGAAGTGCTTTCATCAAATAATAAGAAGTGTAGTACCTCTGGAGTGCGTGTGAGTGTTGGTGGTGCTGTCGGGGGTCACCTCCACATCCATCGGGTCGGAGGGGGTGATGGCAGGGGGAGAGGAGACAAGGTTTCCGTTGGGCAGACAGTCCGGTCGGGGTCTCTCCTTCGATTCCCGCACCTTCAGTTCCTGTCGCAGATCGCGCGTCTCTTCGCGCAGTCGCTGCATGCTCGTCTACACCGTTCATTTTACGTAAGAAGACTACAAGTAAAGAGAGAGAGAGCGTACGGCCATGGCCTCCTTTTCGTCCACTTCGCTCTCCAGTAAAGCGTTTCTCTCGATTGTGTCGTTGAGACGTCGTTCCAGGTCTTCCAGTGCCGCGCAGACGTTGCTAAAGCACCAAACAATAATACAATCATATACTACAGTCAGGCACTTAACGCCGTTTATGGTACCGGCACCTAGGGTAGTGGTACCATATGGTACCGGCACCCATAGCCATGGGTAGGGGTACCATGGTACCTTCACGTTCGGTGACTGTGGTGGTATCATATATGGTACCGGTATGGTACCACTACCCTAGGTACCGGTACCATATCTGGTGTCGGTACCATAAACGGCGTTAAGTGCCTGACTGTACTAGCAGTTGCGAGGCTAGAGCAGACATGGGCAAAGGGGGGGGGGCTGAGGGGGGGGGTTGGCCCCCATCAGGCTCTGATCTACCCCCCATCAGCAGGCCGCTACCCCCCATCAGGAATTTTTGGGAAGAATTTTGTATAGAAAATTATGATAAAAATATGCCTGGAATAGGCGTAAATCAGCTCAGAATAGCTAATTTTAACTTATTTTAATGAAAAATAAGCCAAAAAACCCTGATTTTCGCCAAAAATCGGACTTTTTGGCTTACCACCCCCTCAGCCCACCATCAGGCGCTCCTACCCCCACCCCTCAGCCCCCCATCAAGAATTGAAAATTCTACCCCCCATCAGCCGAAATGCTAGCCCATGTCTGGGCTAGAGTACAGGTTAGCTAGAAAGGGCAAAGTGCCTCAACCTCCGAGAGGCAGTTTAGGACAACTTCGATCGATCCGAAAATACGATGACTAGTACTAGCTCCTCCAGTACGAACTGGCTCAGAGAATCACTATTTTTTCTTAAAAAGCCTTTTGGTAGCAGTAACGGATATGTTATTCAGGTTGTTGAGTGTTCCCATAAATGACCTGGGGGCAGACATGGGCTAGCATTTCGGCTGAGGAGGGGGGGTAGAATTTTCAATTCCTGAGGGGGGGCTGAGGGGGGGTAGGAGCGCCTGAGGGGGGCTGAGGGGGTGGTAAGCCAAAAAGTCCAATTTTTGGCTAAAATCAAGGTTTTTTGGCTTATTTTTCATCAAAATACGTTAAAA
This sequence comes from Sabatieria punctata, assembly GCA_030248155.1. NCBI lineage: Eukaryota > Metazoa > Nematoda > Chromadorea > Araeolaimida > Comesomatidae > Sabatieria > Sabatieria punctata. The sequence continues at coordinate 133,287 of JASANB010000126.1, read as the reverse complement.
TAAGCTATTCTGAGCTCATTTACACCTAATCCAGGCATATATTTATCATAATTTTCTATACAAAAATCTTCCAAAAAATTCCTGAGGGGGGGGGGGTAGCGGCCGGCTGAGGGGGCGGGTAGGTCAGAGCCTGAGGGGGGGCCAACCCCCCCTCAGCCCCCCCTTTGCCCATGTCTGCCTGGGGGTAGAGGGTTTCCGTCCGGTTGCGGTTCGAGGGGTGTTTCGCCCAGAAGGGATCCAAAGTTTCAAAAATCTCGAAAATGCCTAGAAATGCGCTCTTAGCACGATTTTCCAGTAAGGAGGTTAAGAATTGTTATTTAAGCTGCCAAACAGCGTTTTAGAGAGAAAAAGAAGAAAAAATGACAAAAATGGCTTCTGCAAAGACCGATTTCTCTTCAATATCAACAGTGGAAACGCCAAATTCGGTTTACGAAAGCTTTTTAAGAGTTTGTTAGGACTGGAGCCGCTACTAGTACTTGTATTTTTGAGTCGCGGCGGTTCCCTAAACTGTCTCGTAGGGTGAGGGAGCTGTCGCGTCGAGCGGTAGACTTGTTTGTATGATTTAGTGCAGCGTCCCATTTGTTATAAATCGGAACATGTTTGCTTGTATTTGTTTAGATTCCTTGGCTGGCTAAGTGATATTACTATTAGAAGTTCAGTAAAATCGGGTATGTGCGTGCAGTTACTCAAATTACTTGCACTTTTCTAAAGGGCCTATCTAGCTGGGGCAAACCCCATTAGTACAGGTATGTGTGGTCCTCTAACCGGTGTCATGAACAGCTTAAGATCAGCAGGCAGTAAGACAAAGTGACTCAAAAGTTATCCCGAAGGACAAGGTTGAAGAGAAGTTGTTGTCTAGCAAGCTGTCTGAATTGGATTTATTTGTGCCAAGATGGAGGAGCAGATCGATGCTGTGCTTCGAGAAATCGAGTTCAACCAGCAGCTTTTCAGTCACTTTTCACTTCATAACCTGCCAGTCTATAGCTCTGACTCTTCAGATTCCTACTATTCGGTATTATTCGGTTCCAAAAATAAATCCTGTTCTGTTCGGTAATTTGTGTTCGGTTGCATACTTAGGTAGCTGTGAGTGTAATAAACCCAAAATAAAATCTCCTACTTCTCGCACTTTCATTTTTCCTAGCATGCTTAGTTTACTCTGGAGAATTGGGCCATCATCGTCTGGCACCGTGTAAAGTCAAACCTCCATAAGTGCAACACGCAATATCCCAAATTTTCGTTTCAGTTATGGAGGTGCGGTGCAAAGTGCTGGAAAATGCGTGAAAACCGGTTCTCTGTTCGTATTTTATCATTTAGAATACACCTAGAAGGAATACCTGACCAGAAACTTAACAAAAGCCGACTTAGTTATAGCTAATCACATTCAAACATGCTGGTTTGACGTTTGTTTTTAACTGTTTAAACTAAATATGGAGGTTAAGGCCTTTGGTTGGTTAGCAATGTGTCAAAAGTTTGCCTGCCAGCCAAATAAACGGAGTTGCACTGGTTGTGTTCCTTAAGAGACAGTTTTTTTATTTTCCGGAAGTTATGAACTTCTCTTTCTCACTCACTACCATCCAAATCGCAGGGAAATTGATTGTTAAGTCTTGGTTGGCATATTTTCCGTCCCAAATCGCCTTCCCTTTCTCCCCAAGCTCGTAACTTTACTACACAACCCTCACGACTGTTTTAAGGAAACGGCGCACATATGCCTTTTAACCGTTCCCATTAACTCAATCCGCAAGTTTTCCTGCAGAATTTAGCATAGAATTGTAGCCAAGAGTCACATCTATTAGGCCAGACAAAAAACCCAGAGAGCTCCACTCCAGTAACGAAAAAACAACTCAAACTAAGGAGAGTCGTTTTGCAATTTTTATCTTCGCACCGCCCTTACTAATCGTACCGACCGTAAGCTGCTCTAATGCAACCTAGCAGGGCCTGGTTTTCGACTGTGATAAATGCGCAGTGATTTTTCCTGTTTAGCGTATATGTTTTGGTAGGATTTCATGCTTTCGTTTTTCCGTTAGTGACATTTTAGTGTCAATCAGATCAGACCAATTCGTACCGACCGTAAGCTGCTCTCTGGGAGCGTTCAGGTACAATATTCTCAGCATAAATAGATGCGCTACATCGTCTTCTATTTAGCGTATATGTTTTGGTACGAAAACTGTTAGCAAGCTTATAATAAAATTCTTTCGATGACGGTGCGAAAAAAACAGAAAATTCTTTCGGTAAATGAAACCAATTTTCTATAAACCAGTATCTTCAAGAAATAAATAAAGTTAATGAGAATTAATCCTGCCAAAAGCTTGATCAGTTTATCACAAAAGTTCGAAAAACATTGCTTCTATAAAACTTTTGCAACGTTTCTATTTTTTGCAACCACAAACAGTCGTGCCCTTTGCTGCGTTGCACTTATGGAGGCCTGTCTGTACACGCTAAATTCCACGCAAGGAAAAGTTCTCGAAATAAAAAAGGCCTTCACAAAATAAAATATGTAACTTCTACAACTGAACGGAAATAATAAGCCTAAAGCTAAAAAGTCCGAAAAGATCGGTTAGCGACAGGTGAAGCAGTGTGGGCGAGCAACTGTGAAGTGAAGTACCGTTTGGTGCGTTCCAGATCATCGTTCATCTGTTCCAGTTCCCGGATGTACTTCTGCAGTTCGTCTCGCTTCGCACGAACCATCTGATTGTCGTTCTCCAATCGCGTCACCTGCTTTCGAGCCTCACTCTGCACACTCTCCAACTTGGTCTACACACAACTTTCTTACATATAAACAGGAGTCCGCCCGCACCCGACTTAGGCCACAGCACAGCCTCCGATCGCCACCCGCCTCCCTCTCCCGCGACCATTTTCCCGACCTTCCCCTCCGATTTTCTGGCAACTAATATAATTTTCAGCAAATTTCTAAAATTTGTTTAAAATGAATTTCACACAGTAAAACTGCTAAAATCGCCTGTAAAACAGCACTTTTAGCCTAAAAGTTTTAGGCTGTATTTGAGCCCAAATTAGCGATTTTTGAGCGTTTCTAGTACCCAAACCTGCCTTGCAATTTGGGCTCAGATCTCATCCGACCGGCGACCATACATGTACTGTAACAGTTCGGACTGCCCCCACCAGACTTAGGCCAGACCCCCCGAGACGATTTTGCCGACCCCCTCCGAAGTAATTTTTTGAGCAAATTTTTGCGATTTTTTTTTACAATTTCAGACACAAAAATTGCCAAAATCGCCTGCAAAACAGCATTTTTAGCTGTATTTCAGCCCAAATTAGCGATTTTAAGCGAAAAAACGGCGATTTTTTCGATTTTTAGTGCCCAACCCCCTCCCAAAATTTTGGCTCAGACCCCCACAGCCGGCGCCAGACACCCCAACCCCCTCCCCTTCGGCGGATGACCTGTTACATGTATGTTACTGCCGAGTCTGCAGACGTATAATATGGTGGATAGAGAAAGAAAGCAGTGAAGAGTTACCCGTAACTGGTCCCGTTCATTGGAGATGCGCTCGTTTGTGGACTCGAGAGAGTTGATTTTCTTCTCCGAACAGTCCAGCTGGGTCTCCAGCTCCCGCTCGTACTCCTGACTGGACGTTCTGAAGTCGTCGAACTCTTCCTGGGTCGCTCGCAGACTAAATTAACTATTCTCTACACTGCACTTTACTTCTTTTCTTGGTAGTGGTGTAAACAGATCTCGGCATTTCTCCAAAAACAGACAATTCTCGGTATTTTTCTGTCTCGCTTTGTTATACGAGAGCTCGGTGTGCAAATACCGGGACTGCCAGAGTTATGGATTTTAGTAGAAAACTATGCAAAAAAGGTGAAAACTTTCCAAAGCGGGTTTTGATTGAAAGCGTTTACTATTTTCCCACTGTTCAGATCTCACAACCTTGGTGCATTTTAATTGATATCTAATCTAATTTTGACGGCGTCACAATTATTGATGCAATTTTTTTCGGAGAAATTGTACTCAACTGCTAAGGCATTGCCTTTACTGAACCAAATAAGTGTGGAGAAAATTGAAGATACAGTATTCTATGGTAAATTGATCTCAGACAATGCGTTCTCGGAATTTTCGGTATTTTCAATTCTCGAGTCGTGGGATTTCTTTCCGGTTTACAACACCACGTCTTGTAGAGATCAGAGTGCCAACTGGTATTATGTTTGAGTGTTTTCCATGTATTGGTCAGTGCATTTTAATGCCTCAATACCCATTGCTACAACAAACAATCAGGCACTTAACGCCGTTTATGGTATTGATTGGCACCAAATACAAGATATCAATACAGTGGCCGAACGTGCCGGTATCATATTGTGCCACTAGCCTAGGTACCGGTACCATAAACGGCGTTAACTACCCCACTGTATGATTGGGGCCTGAAAAAATAGAAAAAATCTATGCTGACCTGAAAAATTGAGTTGAAAAAAAAAACGTGTTCGCTGATCAGCTTTTGCGTTAATCAACTAGTATACAGCTGTATTTTTTATAGTGTCCGCTTTTCTAACTAAGTAGTGCACCAGCAATAAATTTCTCTGCTCTTATTTAAAATAAAAATTGCGCCATTTCTAATGATACAGAGTGTACCGTACTCTGGACTTATAGGCTGGTGGTACACAAACACAAGCTTTCCGGGCAAGCTTTTTATAAAAATTCGACTGAGATAAGAAGCACGACTAAATAAATCACACACGTAACTGGGGTCTGGGTGGTCTGCCCCAACCCGACTTAGTCCAGACCCCCCCCGATGGGACCCCCGAGACCAGTTTTCCGATGCCCTCCGATTTCTTGCAACTAATTCTTGAGCAAATTTTTGCAATTTTTTTACAATTTCAGACAGAAATTGTCAAAATCGCCTGTAAAACATCACTTTCTAGTTGTATTTTAGCCAAAATTAGCGATTTTTGAGCGTTTTTTAGTGCCCAACCCTCCCTAGAATTTGGGTTCAACGCCCCCCGACTTAGGCCAGACCCCCCGGATGGGCCCCCCGAGACGATTTCGCCGACCCCCCTACAACTTTTCTGGCAAGTAAATTTTTGAGCAAATTTTTGCAATTTTTACAATTTCAGGCACAAAAATTGCCAAAATCGCCTGCAAAACAGCACTTTTTAGCTGTATTTCAGCCCAAATTAGCGATTTTTATCCAAAAAATTGCGATTTTTGCACGTTCTTTAGTGCCCGACCCCCTCCCAAAATTTTGGCTCAACCCCCCCCCGGGCCGGCGCCAGCCCCCCTCCCCCCATGGGCGGATGACCTGTTACATGTATGTTGTTACATTATGGACAAAATTATTTACTAATTTCTAAGTACTAAGCTACCTAACAAACGCAACTTTTAAGTTAGATACTCTAAATACAGGGTGTCTCAAAAAAATGATCACATTTCTTTTTACTGCCATTTCCGCAAATTTTGACCAAATAGGCTGAAATTTGGACCATATGTGCCAAAATTCGGGGAATTTTGTGTGTTAAAGTTTGGTGCGCTAGGCTTGACTCATTCCCGATAAAATTAAAAAAAAGTGAAATTTGTTAATTTATAGTGAAAGCCGGTCACCGAAAAAACGATCACATTTCTTTTTACTGCCATTTCCGCAAATGTCGAACAAATAGGCTGAAATTTGCACCATATGTCCCAAAATTCGGGGAATTTTATGTGTTAAAGTTTGGTGCACTAGGCTTGACTCATTCCCGAGAAATTTCGAAAAAGTGAAAATTGGTAATTTCAATAGTGAAAGCCGGTCACCGGAAAACGTCACATTACATTATCACCTAAACTCTAACGATAGCGTTGGAGTTCATTCGTCAACTTCTTACGCACGAATTACCCTGAATTTCTGCGTTTACACTCCAAATTTCATCCAATTCCGACAGAAATTAAGAAAGATACAGTCAAAAGAAATGTTTCCATTTTTCGGTGACCGGTTTTCACTATTGAAATTACCAAATTTCACTTTTTTTTAAATTTCTCGGGAATGAGTCAAGCCTAGTGCACCAAACTTTAAGACATAAAATTCCCCGAATTTTGGCACCTATGGTCCAAATTTCAGCCTATTTAATCAAAATTTGCGGAAATGGCAATAAAAAGAAATGTGATCATTTTTCGGTGATTTCACTATTGAAATTACCAAATTTCACTTTTTTTTGAAATTTCTCGGGAATGAGTCAAGCCTAGTGCACCAAACTTTAACACATAAAATTCCCCGAATTTTGGCACCTATGGTCCAAATTTCAGCTTATTTGGTCACAATTTGCGGAAGTGGCAGTAAAAAGAAATGTGATCATTTTTTTGAGACACCCTGTAGATTTCGTTAATTTAGTTCGATTCTGCGAATTAGGTCCAACCTACTCTAGATGTCAAACGGGGGAGCCAGTCACTGACCAACCTAACTTATTAAATTTTAAAAGCAACATGCAACAGCAATACAAACTTGTTTACTTCTGTTCGTATTTAACGGCCAGACCCTTCCAATACTCCAGCGAATCTTCTGCCATTACATCCGACCACTTATCTCCAACAGTTAGGTCAACATTACACACATTCCAGACCCAATTACTCACGACAGGCAAACAAAGTAGTCGGTCAAAATCCTCTGCTCGTCTGTCTTACAACCAAACCAACCTGACAGACGAACACTAAATCAATGGCAAATACTAAAATACGCAACAGCGGAAGAAACTAACCATCTACCAGACTGATTGCGGTAAAACTGAATTCAGCGTTTATTCAACAAGTGCAGACAACAAAAACAACGGTATTCTATCAATTTTCTCTCAATCTATCTCCGATCCAACTTTCTATGCCACCATAGCAGAGGCAGTTTGCGATTCGCTGAAACAAAACACGGTTAGAAGGCAACTGACTAAGGCAAGGCCCTTTCTATAGAACAAAACTGTATGGATCAATCAACACACATGTTCACCCTTTCTTGGAACTTTATTAAATCGGTTCCGTCTCGATCACTTCTTTATCGATTTGGCTCAACCAAATTTTCAGCTAAGATTAACAAGACACTGGCTAAAAACCAACGAAATTCTAAGGTCTTTTGAGCCGAACACTAAGGATCAGCGTGATCACGGAAATTCTATTTTTCACGGCAACTCTATGATATCCGGCCTGAATGATTGGTGTTGCCATTGGGCATAATATACAAAGAAGCGAGCAGCTCTGTAGCTCAAAGGGAACCAAAAATTGGCGAATTTCAAAAACATGACCGAAGATCCCATAGACAAGAAATCCCCTCCGAAATCAAAGCATTGAATCAGTCGTAATCCATACAGCTTTTAGCAGGAAGTTTGACAAATGAATGAACCTGATGTCTAAACTCAGTTCCACACATACATTTAATAGCTCCGGGCCGACCTGGGGAGGGGTTTCCTCAGGTGTGGGGCGAGGGGGGTTTCGCCCAGAGGGGGTGCCAAATTTCAAAAAGCTCCAACACGCATGGAATTGCGTTTTTAGCACGTTTTTTTCAGTAAGGACGCTAAAAATCACGATTGTAAGCTGCTAAATAGCTTTTTAGAGCTAAAAACAAAAAAAATGACAAAAGGGGCTTCCAAAAACAACGATTTCTCTAAATATCAGCAGTGGAAACACCAGATTCGGTTCCCAAAGGTTTTTCAAGCCGAATTTTCGGTTAAAAATTAGTGATCTCCGAGCCAGTTTGCTTGTACTGGAGTCACTACTGGTACTTGTATTTTTGGGTAGGGGCCCCTTAACCTGTCACGGGGGATGGGTGGGGGTGAGGGGTGGGCCTTTTCAGCTAGGGGGTAACCACACATGGGCCGGGGGGTAAAGGGGGGTATACCTCTCCCCCTCGGTCGGCCATACCCCCCCCTTCGGCCGGCCATACCCCCTCCCCCACCTCCCGGAGGGACGAAATTTTCGCTTATTTAAGGCAAAATAGGCGTTTTTTTTGGCCTTTTTTCGGCCCCCCGAGGTCTGCAACCCCCTACCCCCCTCCGGATTTTTTCGGCCCATGTATGGGGGTAACCCCCAAACCCCCTAGTACATGCATGGTTCCACATAATAGAAGCCTTTGCAATGGTGTTTTTCGGAAATGGAAAATTTTAAAAATAATCGGTTTACCGGTTTTACGAAGAAAAGTCAGATTTAGCCATGTTTTTGCAATTCTCCGATTTCAGGACCTACTGGACTGCACACTCAGTATGTTACGCCCAATAGCAACAACTATACTTCCAGAAACACGATCGAAACTCCCACCGTTAAAATCTGCACTTTCTACAATCAAAGTAACCAGTTAAGCGTCAAAGATTGTAGCAGGCAGTTCAAGAAATAAAAGATCGAAAATCTTCAGACTTATCATTTTACTTGTTTTACGAAGAAAAATCAGATTTAGCCATGTTTTCGAAATTCCCTAATCTTGGTGCCGTTTGAGCTAGAGGGCTGCCCAGTTAATGGCAATACCAATCAGCTTCAGACCCATATTCTGTGAATTGGCGAACTAGTTAGAATTCCATTGGACCACTCTGACTCTTAGTTTTCGGCCCTACAATATTCTGACCGAGAACCAACCATTTTTATGAAGTTCTAAAAAGGTGTGTAAATTTCTTTATCTATACCGTAGATAACACTCTTCATCTAGTAATACCATATTTGGCCATCATGGATGGGGCGGAAAAAGCGAGGGGTATTTGGCTTTTCTCCGGTTAGCGGGCTTTCGAGAGTATAAAATCAATTTTCCAACAAAAAACGTCGCCAAATTTGTAAGAAACAGAGTCGGCAAAATTTACGTAGGGGGTATGAACCCATGGCCATGTTTAGACAAAACTCCACTACAACCCGTCTTGAGAGTAAGTGATAGGAAGAAGTAGTTACTATTTCCAAGTGGGCGGCAGCTGACGTTTGGTCTTGTAATACCGGGCCAACCGATGGATTCGAGACTCTACCAAGATCATGCGGAATTTGGAGTCTCGGTCCTGTAAAAAACTGATTGTACGAACCCGCAAAACCGCAGCGCACTGTAGTCCGGTGCCTGCGTGTGAAGAATCCGCTTGCACTGCTCTCTGGCAACAATAAAGTCTCACTGCTACGGTAAACAAAGAGACGGAACGACTTGTTGCCACTAATTAATTAATTAGAATGCACCGCACACGCGTAACAGTGGGCGTTTGCCGCTGATTATTTTAGCCTCAGAGCCCAACTCTTGTTCGCCCTTGGGCAGATGGCCTGTTACATTACAGTATGGGTCGAAAATAACCACCCTTTTGGAACTTCACTCAAACGATTCGTTCTCAGTCAATTCTTCATCGATTTAGCTGAAATATTCAGAGTGAAGTAACAATACAACTGAGTAGATAGTGCGCAAGATTGGTGCCAAAATTCTGTCTGGCTCAGGTTTAACGAGACGAAAACAAGGAATCAGGGCGGTCTACAGAAATTGTTACTTTTTTCGCTAATTCAAAAAACTATGGGTATGAAATTTGCAGGAATGATTGATGTTGCCATTGGGCACAGACATGGGCAAAGGGGGGCTGATGGGGGGTTGGCCCCCCCCATCAGGCTCTGATCTACCCCCATCAGCCGGCCGGTACCCCCCATCAGGAATTTTTGGGAAGAATTTTGTATAGAAAATTATGATAAAAATATGCCTGGAATAGGCGTAAATTAGCTCAGAATAGCTAATTTTAGCTTATTTTAATGAAAAATAAGCCAAAAAACCCTGATTTTCGCCAAAAATCGGACTTTTTGGCTTACCACCCCCTCAGCCCCCCATCAGGCGCTCCTACCCCCCATCAGCCCCCCCTCAGGAATTGAAAATTCTACCCCCCATCAGCCGAAATGCTAGCCCATGTCTGATTGGGCATAACATACTAACTGTACAACCAGACATGGATAGGGAAAGGGGGTCTGAGGGGGTTGACCCCCCGCAGGCTCTGACCTGCCCCATCAGCAGATAGCTACCCCAACCCCACCCACCCCAGGAATTTTTTGAAAGAATTTTGTATAGAAAATTATGATAAAAATACACCTGGATTAGGTGTAAATGTGCTTAGAATAACTTATTTTAACTTATTTTAATGAAAAATAAGCAAAAAACCTTGAAATCGGAGTTTTTGGCTTACCACTCCCTCAGGAATTGAAAATTCTACCCTCCCTCAGCCGAAATGCTAGCCCATGTCTGTGTACAACCCTATTTCATTGATTCATTTGTCCAACTTCCACTGCTACATCTACAATCTGTTAATTTTCGAAATTTCAGAATTTGAGTACCGTTTGAACTCCAGGACTGCCCACTCAGTATGTTATGCCCAAGGGCAACATCAATGATTCCTGCAAGTTCGGAAACTATATATACTCTCTGAACTACCGAAAAAACAGAATTTCCATGGGCCACAATAACTCGGGTAATAAAATGAGAAGGAACCAGAATTTTCGCACCAAACTGCACAGTACAACATCTACCCAGCTAGATTGTGAACTAATAAATCGCGAAAATTTGAGCCAAATCAATAAAGCAATGAGCGAGAACGAATCGTTTGAGTAAAGTTCGAAAAAACGGGTGGACATGTCTCGGCCCATACTGTTAGCCAGACACGGGTGTTGGAACCCCTGAGGCTGTTTGGGTGTACGTAGGTGTAGTACCTTTCGGTTTCTCTCCAAGTGTTTTCGGATGTTGACGGCCTTCTTGATCAGATGGTAGAGATCCTCGGGAATCTCCGGAGCCAGTCCTTTGGCCTGCAACAATCTCATTATCTAGGTCCACTTAGTTATAGCTCTGTTTTTGGCTCTAGAATTAGGCTCAATTCTTCAGCTTAAGAAAAATGGCGCTTGATAAGATGGAAGGCAGCTAAGCGCAGTTGGAGGGGCAAAGCAATAGGGTGGCTCCTCATTTACCTTAAGAATGCGGAGGATCTTGTTGCCGGTCACCCAACGCACCTGCGCTACGCCATGGCTGTCGCGCAAAATAACACCTGAATAGAACGTATGCACTTTACTAGAGAGCCAGCAATACCTAAGACACAGCTGATAAAAAAATTTTAAGGTCAAAAATTTTTGCTTTTTTTAAAAAATCGTCTTAAATAGGGAGATCACTACTTGCGCCGATTAGTGTTTTGAGTGTGTACATTTTTGGCCATTTTTTTGTTTAAAGAGGGCCACCGTCCTTGGGCTTGGACGACTATTGTCATGTTTATGCTTAATCGATAGCTAATCGTCATATCTACCCAAATCCCCGTGGGGAGACATATCTGTCGGCGGACTCGAATGCTACGATTGTTTTAGTTAGGGATGTCGAAATCGCGCATTTTCATTCTTTTTATTTTTTTTAATTTGTTGTTCAAGGATCTCTGAAAGTAAATGCGCCGAAATATGCATCTAAGGTAGGCCTACTCACATAGTAAAATTGATAGCTATCTTTCAAAAGATGACTGAGAAAACTTGTTTTTTCTATTTTTTTTTCATAGTGATGATTTTCGTTCAAAAGGGGCCACCGTCCTTGGGCTTGGACGAATATTGTTATGTTTATGCTTAATCGATAGCTAATCGTCATACCTACCCAAATCCCCGTGGGGAGACATATCTGTCGGCGGACTCGAATGCTACGATTGTTTTAGTAAGTGGGGGTTGCGGGGGAAATCGGCCGATAATCGATGAAGTAAGGCGATATGATGAGCGCGTAATCTGAGATAGCATGCAGTAATTGGTTGTGGATGTAATATAATGTAGCAATAATGTACAAGTCAATTGTAGTTGTTTGATACCGGATGTGGTCATATTTGTTAGAGATTCACAATTTGGGTGCGAACGTTTTACAGTGCATTACAGTATTTCACACTAATTGACGCAACTCCGACTGTGGCCGTTTATCGGATTTGACCACACGCCGAAACGCATAATCTGGGGTAGAACTTGATATAGCATGCAGTAATTAGATTTTGATGTGTAAAATAATAATCAGGAGATCGTCAGCAGTCGTTTGATACCACATTCAGTCGTCTATGTTCAAAATTTGAAATTCGAGTGATCTCCCTATCTTAAAGGGTATCAGCAGCTAGTACAGTACAGGTACTTACAACAAATTTTCCACTTTTGAACCTCAAGTCGGTTAAGAAACCTGTTCGAAAACGCCAATACAGGAATAAACACTGCTTATAACGGCATAATTTCACCGAAAATTGTCTTTAGAGGTGAACCTAAGGAAGCACTTCTTAAGCAGTCGCTGTCAGGCTCAGTGCAAAAGAAGTATTATGCAGGTTGCTAGATAAAATGTTGGCTGCGCCCAAAGAATTTACAAAAAATTGCATGTATGTCCGCGAATTTCCCCATTTTTTGCCTCATGATTTTTCAAGAAACCCATTAGCCAATACCAGTTGGCACTCTACACTTTGCTTTTACATAAAAGACAACTGCTCGCCCTGCAGTCTACGCCGAGACATTCGGAATAGAGTTCAATTCAAAACGTTATTATATTCGATCATTTGAAGTCAATAACAATTGCTCTCTTCCTGCCGGTATCAACATTGCTAAATCAGCCGAATAGTAAGGGCCTATGGTGGGTTACCACACAAGTCATATACTACCCCCTACCAAGACAGTTTAGGGACACAGACACCAAAAACAATTTTCAGCTTCTTCAGTTTAGCTAAGTTGCTTTCGTTTAAATAACCGAATTTACCGTTTCTGCAGCTGTTATTCAATATTTAGAGGCGTTTTACATTTCGTTTTCTCCTACCACCCAACCAGTGCGAGAAAACTTAGAAAAATTAGCCTATATAAACGCGTTTGAAAGGAAATCTGAACGTAAAACTAACAGGTTTAATAGTTCAAAGAGGTCTGGTTAGGCCAATGCCCAAACAAGGCGCGAAAAATTAGCCTTTAAATCGCGCTTGAAACATAGAACTTTCTAAACTTAGATCTAACAGTTAAGAGGACTGATTAGTAGAGTTTAAAAAATTAGCCCTCTAAAAGCGCGCTGATATTGACTAAAATATAGGCACTATTCATTGCTCATTCTACAGCTTATGCCACGGCAACGGGAAAAAAGCTCTCTCGACAATCAACGTGACCACCGACAAGAGCAGCCAGTCCGGAGCGGTAGGTTTGAAAGAAAAGATCTACTTACCGTAGCGGCAGCAGAGTATTAGGAGGAAAATAGGCTAGCATTAGCCAAAACTAAGTACTACCTATTTGAGAGGGAGTCAGTCCTTTCTTGGCTAACTTGTAGATCTGCTCCTTCACGTCCTCTGGAGACATCTTCAGCCACTGAAATCATACACTCTCTATCTTAGTCAACTCTCACAAACAGACCCATTAACCTTTGAGCGGTCAAAACAGCCTATCCACTTCCACATACACTACACACTCTTAGTATTTTCTATCAGAGGCAAAAGAGAATCAGTAAAACTTACTGTCGGAACGGAGCGACGATATGGCAGCGCCGACTGCGAAATACCTTTTCTGCAATCAGAAACACAGTTAACAGAGCACTTTTTTACAAAAATGGCTATCAGACAATTAATGGTTTGGGCTCGGCAACGCAGGCTGAGAGAGTTGACCCCTTGGTAAATGTATCGTTTCCGGGCGAACAATCAGGAACCGACCCCAGATTGAAATAAATACTTTTAATGATCATAACTAATTATAAACTAACAAGTTTCATCGATAAATATCGATTATCGATTATTTTTTTGGCAAAATTCCAAAATTTCAAAATCGTCCAAAATGGTCATGTTATATATCATTTGAAAGCCCTTCATCTGACGAGCCTAATGATCACTACATAAGCATAGGGCACGCCCCCGGGGGCCTGTTTTCCAAATATAAAAGTACCCCTAAAGGACGCATCAGCATAAGCACGCTCTGGAGGGCCTGTTTTCCAAATATAAAAATACGCCTAGGGGTACGCATCACTATACTGATGCGTCCCCTAGGGGTACTTTTATGTTTTTAAATCAGGCCCTCTGGAGCGTGCCTTATACTGATGTAGTGATCATTAGACTCGTCAGACGAAGGGCTTTCAAATGATATACAGGGTGTGTAAAAAAAAACAACCCAGCAGAATTTTTGCTGTAGCAACCGCAAATCTCAACCGATTTGAATGAATCCTGCTTTAAATGAAAGACAAATAAATTCTTGAAAGACTGGTGAAGGCCCTATTAAGATACGATGCTTAGTTCCTGAGATATTTTCCTTCAAACTCAAAACAGAGATTTTGGCAGTGAACAAGAGCGATTCCGTTGCACTTCACAACAAAACGGATTCCTACTGCTGAGGGGCAACAAAACTTTTACAAATGAAGTAACCAAGCATGCGTGGCACCAGAAAAACCTCGTTACGTTAGCCCTGAGCAGTAGGAATCGGTTATATTATGAAGTGCAACAGAATAATAAAAATCGCTCTTGTTCATAGCCAAAATCTGTTTTGACTTTGAGTGCAAATATCTCAGGAACTGAGCATCATATCTTAATATAAGCTTCACCAAACTTTCAAGAATTAATTTATCTTTTATATAAAATAGGACTCAGGAACTAAGCAACGCATCTTAATAAAAGCTACACCAGTCGTTCAAGAATTTATTTATCTTTCATTTAAAGCAGGATTCATTCAAATCGGTTGAGATTTGCGGTTGCTACAGCAAAAAATCTGCTGGGTTGTTTTTTTTTGACACACCCTGTATAATATGACCATTTTGGACGATTTTGAAATTTTGCCAAAAAATAATCGATAATCGATATTTATCGATAAAACTTGTTAATTTATAATTAGTTATGATCATTAAAAGTATTAATTTTAATCTGGGGCTGGTTCCTGATTTTACGCCCGGAAACTATACATTTACCGACCCCTTCCTTCAGGGTCTTCTTACTAGCCGATGAGGGACCAATATAACCGATGTTTGTAATACAGTATAATATAATAAAAACACGCATTAAACCGGATGTAACAACACCGTATACCGGTCCTCTCCCGTCCCATCCCACAAGAAGAAAGAAACCAGATCATACCCTACCCGGGATTGTGCATTCGACCCATGGCAACGGCTCTGCTGGCTTGAACGTTATTACAAATCACACACACCACACACTGATCTTATTTTCTGCGGCAGTTGGTGAATGGGAGCTTCTCTTCTTTTTTGTTTCTTTCTTTCTTTCTCTCCTTTTTTGTTGCTTTTTGAATTACTAAACGGCGCACCGCGGCAGAGCAAATGTACTTTTTTTAGTGCAGACGAACGAAGTACAAACAAGAAATAACTTGCCGATGATGCCAATGTTGTACAATTGAAAATCAGTGCGGTAGTTAACCCGGTAAAGCAAGCTGAAGCGAGTTGGACACATTTTAATAATACTTTAACAGTCAGGGAAATAACGACATACTATACAAAAAGAGTGCGAACAATACAATACCTGAAAAACCCAATACCCAATCCCAATACCCCAACACCGAATACCGAATCGAATACCCAATAACCAATACTTGCGCAGCTGAGCCAAAAATTGCATTTCAGTCAACAAGTCTAGTGGTGTACACAGGATTTCTTTCACACGGATCGAAATTTCGAAGAGGCCTGGTTGGGCCATTGTCCAAACAGGGCGAGAAATTTTGAAAAATTAGCCTTTAAGAAAGCGTTTAGGAGCCGTTCTGGTACCTTATAAGGTATCCAGTCTTGAAATCGTTAACTGATACCATGTACAGTATGGTATCAATCACCTGAGGTCTCGATCGAAGGGGTACCATACATGATATCGATAGCATGTACAT
This sequence comes from Sabatieria punctata, assembly GCA_030248155.1. Taxonomy (NCBI): domain Eukaryota; kingdom Metazoa; phylum Nematoda; class Chromadorea; order Araeolaimida; family Comesomatidae; genus Sabatieria; species Sabatieria punctata. The sequence continues at coordinate 117,578 of JASANB010000126.1, read as the reverse complement.
GAATGGTACCTACCAATCACTTGAAGGTGAACCGGACCATATATGCTATCGTTACAATATATGTAGTCTACCGATACCTTGCATGTCGTTATTTCCCGGACTGTTTAACGGCCAAAAAGTAAACAATAGCGCCGTCACATTTGGTGGCATGATATGATGTCTTTGACAAACCGCTGTTGCAGCAGTCTCCGCAAGTATTTCCTGAACTGAACCAATTTTTTGGGGGGAAGCCCAATAGGATACATTTAAACCATTTCGAATTTTGTCTCATTAATTAGACTGGAATTAGCACGTATTCAAACAAAATGGTAGTGTTATCCGGTTCGAAAGCAAGGGACTTCCTAGCAAATTGCAGATACACTTCTACCAGAAATCCCCTAAATGTATATCCACCGTAAATTTGAAAATTTGTTGCACTGTTAAGTTTTCTTTCGCAAGTCAATGTTGATTTTTGTCAGCTCCTAATATAAGTTTCTCTTAATAAAGCATAAAACATGGACTTTTTGCCTGACAGATAGATTTATTTAAATTTTTTAGAATATCCATTAAACTGGCTTGGTAAGAATATGTTTGAATGAGAAGTGTGAAGAACAAAACTCGAAAATCCTCCAAAAATCTCCCAACCCCTAAAAATTCATTAATTCTCCCAGACTTGTCTCTACAGACAGGCAAAGAAAAATTTTCACCCCTAAATGGTCACAAATCGGGGGAAATTTCACATCCTGACAACCTTGGCTGAGAAATGGCGTTAAAGGAGTCGGCGCCCAAAACAATAGTCCATTACGGGATGCGATGATTAGTATTTCCTAATCGGTGCGTATTGTTAGAAGACGCATCTGGGCGATGTTTCTGCCTGCTGGAACAAAATGCGCAATGCTGGTGATTGTTTGCTGTAAATAAATCGTAATATAAATCGGTTTAGCATTGGTCTTTGCTAACAGACCTGTTTTTCAGCTTAACATTGACGTCTAAATTATTAGTACAGTAGGCACTTAACGCTAAGGTAGTGTTGTTATGATTACTAGTCAAAGTCAAACTCATAGTGAATAGTTTTCTGACATCGCAGTCAAACGGACAGGCAGTCAAAGTCAAAGTTTCACTACTTCACTTACCATAAGTACGTAGTCAAACGAAGACCAGGTAGTCAAACCGTTTGACTATGACTGCATTTTCTTATAAGCAGAAGCGAAATGGACCTAGAGTCTGATCGCAGGCCGTAAGGCCCCCCGCACATCATCTTATAAGCAGCAGACTTTTACAGCATATTTTCCACTTTCTTACGGTTCGCAACTAAATATTTTATAAATTTGTTTCAATTCTAGCTCTTTAGAAGACAAACAACCCTTTTCTCTAAAATTATCAACTGGTGTCAGTCAGCAAATTTCTACCTAGGGTACGTAGGGGTACCATACCATGTATGTATGCCGGTGCCTTATGGCATCACCACAGAGCGAGAAGGTAAGGGTACCATATGGTACCGCTACCTTTTATGACGTTCAGTGCCTGCCTATCGGGTAGTAGCAGATAGCACGAGCAATCCATCCACCCGTCTAAGGTTCACCCATTGCATTGTTTCTCTTAATCTCAGTAAACTCTGTTCAATGCATATAGAGTATGCTGACGCATTAGCCTACTAATTAGCTGCCAATTAAGAATAGGCGAATGCACGCGAAAAGACTGCCTCCATTAAAATTTATTTTCCGTCTGGCTGAAACTCGTCCTTGTCGCCTTCAAAACAGTGCAGTCGGTCTGTTCCAGATCAAGTAGACAATGTTTCTGGGCGTCCTGGCCATATGTCTGCTGGCAAGCAGCTATCACACCGCTACTGGTAAACCTATAACACTAGTGATGCAACCAGGAGTTTCCGCTATTTTCACCCCCCAGTCTCCCATCCCGGTTCACACATTTTCTAATATCGGGAATATCGGAAAATCAATATAAGTACTAATACCATATATATAATCCTGGTATTCGGCTCCCGGTTGCATCACTATATAACAGTTAAACTGTCCCTATCGCATGGATGCAATACCGTTTGGTAACCATACATGTAACAGGTGTTACAAAATCTTTCGGGCACGTTTTATATTCACAAATGTAAATACCGTCATCATCAAATCAAATCAAAGTCCGTCAGCATGTTATGTTTTTTGACGTGTACGTAGATACTGTAGTTTTGTTGCCACTCATTTACTGGCTTTGGCTGGTGTAGAGTTTTAATGGCATAAATGACTTGATGACTTGAATTGAGAGCGGGAGGGGCGTTAGAGGAATGCGGCGGGCCAGCCGGGGCTCTGAGCCGAAATTCTAGGGCAGGGGTGTTTGGTTACTAAAATCTTAAAAAATCGCTACCGGAGTTTTCCACCTACATAAGAAAGACCGGGTAAAATTTTGAAGTTGCCTGGTTAGGCTGCTAGCCTGGCCAATCAGGGCTAGAAACTTTCGTCTGTGGTGCACCTATAGCAACTGTACCTGCCATGCACTCAGCGTTAGACACATAGTAGGGGTTCGTCCCCGATGATTGCCTAGCATGTGGCCCTTTATGGGTTCTTTACTGGTCTGTCCGGTGTTCATGTGCGTTGTAGTAAACTTTAACTCGTAAAATTAGCCTTGAAAAAAATTAATTTTCGTACCTATCTCTAACTATGCGAAGCTGATTTCAGGAATTCCAGCCATTCAAGGCTACCTGATGCCGTCGTTTATCAAGCAGGCGCTGCAGCCTGCTAGCCGCCTAGATGGCTCGGCGTTCGAGAAGCGTCGAGTGTTTGCGATCAAACGACGCTTTATGATACCGCCCGACCTGCAGACCCTGTTTTTGGCGCAACAGGCACACACCGAGAACTGAGAGAGCCGCTTAGCTATACATGAAAGCTAACCGCAGATGTAAGGTGTAAAAGAAAAACTTTGCATGAATAAAAGTTATCAGCCTATTACTTTTGAATGCCACCACCGAATCGGTTGTCATGTGTCTCTCTCTTTGCATTCGTTTAGTTCATCAGCCTAGCCATTTTAGCCATTCATTGCTCTCTTTTTGAACTTTGTCTGCAGTAGAACATCGACAACATCTTAAAGATGCAATTGTATTTCACCATTGTACTGTTGCTAATCAATTGGTTGATTGGTAAGTAATACATGTAACAGGAGCCCCCAGTGATGTGAGAACCAGTGGCGTGTTCAGGATTTTGCCAAGGGCCGCAGCCCAACCAGCCTAAGAAAATTTAGTTAAATCAGCCTTCAAAAACACGTTTAAAAAGCATTCTGAGCTTAACCCATTCTAATTCATCCTTGAGGCAAACACAATTTCTGTGTTGGAAGGCCTGTGGACGCGATCGCCTATTTCGCCCAACACAAGGCGAACACTGAGTCCAAAGTTAATGTGTTCGTGAACACCTGGCCGAACAGCACTTGAACACCAAGCGAACACCAGACAAACACAACAAAATGGACGGTGCGAACACCCTGCAAACACCCGCCGAACGCCTTACGGACATTTTAGGAACACTTTAGGGAGACTTTAGGAACACTTTGGAGACAATTTAGGTACACCTTAGCGACACTTTAGAGATACTTTAGGTACACTTTTTAATGAAGTGCTGCAATGGTGATGACATGGTTTGTTTTAGAGCTTTCATAATACGATATGCTTTCATAATAGGTATGCAGAGACTGATTGAGACCAGTGTACATATGTGAGACGGTATTCGTGTTGCGTCCCTAAAGTGTTCCTAAAGTGTCCCTAAAATGTATCTAAAAGTGCCCCTAAAATGTCCCTAAGGTGTTCGGGTTTGGTTGGTGTTCGGAGGGTATTCGTAGGGTATTTGGGGGTGTTAGTCTTGGTGCGGCGAAAACTGGCAAACACAGAAGTTTCAAAACTTCAGAAGAAAACTTATTTATTGTGATCGTGGGTTAAATTCGAATTCGAATTCGAAAGGGTTAAATTTAACAAAAATTACAAGTGCTTGTGCTGACCTGGGCGAGAAAACTTTGAAAATTTAGCCTTTAGAAACGCATTTAGAAGGCATTTTGAACATAAAATAAATGGACAGTTTTAATACATAATTCATTAGTTTCTCATATTTTTAACAGGCTTTCTCTTGCTACCTCCACCGCAAAGGGGCGTACCCACGCTACACCCCTCGATACGCCACTGGTCAGAGCCGCCTAAGACCCTCTATGGAGAAGGCATTTTCCATTCCTTCATTTTTCTGGGACGAAATCACTTGTGTGAATTACGACTTCCTGCATTACAGTAGCTGTTTTTGATTGAGCGCAGATTAACATTTTTTAGCCTGAAACCACCATTTTAGGCTATGTTATAAATTTTTTGACAGCCCAGAAGAACATGACGTGCTATACTCAGACTTCGGTTTGTCCATAATCTACGTATTGAGTGCGGTTGCAGTCGAGGAGGCGGTCCCTTTAGCTGCCGCTGACCAATCAGAAGCGAGCGAAGGCTTTTTCGAGGGCGATATCGGTCAAGAAATTAAAGAATTGGCTAATAAACGTCCGTTCCTCATGCCGGGCAGCTTGAGAAGACTGAAGAACAAACCAAAGCCAAGCAAGCAAAGTGGATGATACTTTACTGGTGGTGCGTACAACAGTAGGGTATAACCATCCATACTTTACTTACAGTACGTCAATTAGCGCTGTCGGGAGGTGACACTGAAAATGTAAAATCTGCTGAAAACGTTAGTTTGGACTGAATACATACAGTACTGTACATCATACAGGTTGTTAAAATCCATAATTTATTTCCAGCTTTAGTTTCGGTAGACGCATCGTTTGCTGTTGCTCTCATCTGAACGAGCGCGCAATGGCCGATTGATTGGTTGATCAACGGATAGGAACAGACAAACAAACCACTGAGTCGTACTGTAAACGTTTAAAATTAGTGTGTGTTTAGCACACTGCGAGAGCTCCAAAGGGATGCCTACCAAATTCAAACTTTGAATTTGATATGGTATGGTATAGTATAAACTTGGCGGTTTGAATTCGATATGGTATGGTATAGTACTAGCTAATTCAGTTTGAATTTGGTTGGTATGATTTTGATATGAATTTTGTACAGTAGTGGTAGTTTGCTGTGATAATGTCATAGAAGCCTTTGGAAATTATGCTCAATCCACCTTTCTTGAGTTTTTTCGAATCAAAACGTGCAGAAAGGATTGGGAATATATTTTGACGCATTTGAAAAGTGTTATGAACATAGCCAACAAGCTACTACTAAAATGAAAACGCCATACCAAAATCAAAATTCTAGTACTAAAATTATCTGGTAAAGGCGTTTGATTTTGATAAGGTATGGTATAGTATAGAAGGAGCTGTTTTGAATTTGGTTTGGTATGGTACTGGTACTAAATTCAAAGTTTGATTTTAGTACTAGTACAATTTTGGTATGGTAGGCATCCCTGGCTCCAATGCCACCGAGCCTTCTTTTAGTGTAAAACTTCTAATAAAAGTGCACGCTCCACTACTAGCGCTGTGCTATTATTAGAAGTTTTACGATATGTCCTGTTATTCTGTCATATGGTCCTGCTCATCCATTGACTTACCGGTATTCATGTTAAGTATACTATACTTTATACTTTATATGTACTTTATATGTATACTTCACACTATACTTTATACTCAATTTATTTGATTTATAGGAGATAAATAAATAAAGCTGGAAGCAAATTCCCGTTTCTTTTAACAACCTGTAGATCTGAAACGGGATGCTGTACCAGTCAATCTTGTTTTCAAATTTCAAAAATGACAAATAGTTGGTACAGAGAAACTGATGTTGTTCCGACAGTTACTCAGATTTCTTTGTATAAAATTCTGTTTCTAGTGCTAATTAATGCTCATTCTGATAAGACAAATTAGAGTGTAAAACTCTTCTTTCGAACCAATCATTGAAGTTGAGACAGATTCTGAGTGAAAATTTGAATTTTGAAGAAGACGATTGAGTCAACAGTAGATTTTGTTGATTAAATGAAAAGGTAACTCTTTCTGACTGATTTCGCAAAATTCCAATAGTGTATGTCCGGGTACACTATTTGGATTTCCTTTTGATTGGCGGGCCAAATTTCGAAATGCCAATTAGTGTACCCGGGCCTATCAGCACACTCTGGTACTAGACCGCAGTCCGGCAGTTCCATCCATCACTCGATTCATCACAGTCAATGCCGACTCGCTTGAAGGCATCGGCAATGTCACTCAGCTGCAGCCAGTACGATCCGGCGTTTTCGGCTCCGTTCTTCAGGTCGGCCGCCGCCGCTAGCACAGCCTCGGCAGCACCATCGAAACTTTCCTGCTCTTGCCAGTAGTAGACGTTGGCCTGGAAGAGTATCTCGAACATGTCCCAGACACCGTACTTGAACTTCTGAGTCATCCAATAGAAGGCTTTGTTGAAGATTCCACTCGAAAAATGCACCTATAACTAACTGGTTTGCACAGACCATAATTGGAGTAGTTTCGTGACGGTTAGCAAATGTGAATTTAGGATGCACGATTTTCTAACTGTCAGTCAACCACATCTCCATGTTTGAAATTGAATTTTCTAACCATCACCATGCCCAATCAAACGGTTAGCAACGGTAAATTTTCTCATGCACGGTTAGGTCCGGTTGGCTAAATGAGCAGGTGCCTAGGCTTCGTAGACAAAACTTCTGACCTATAAGCGAGCGCGGCCTGCCTTTACAAATCATGGCACCTCCTATCTTTCTGTTCTTATTTCGGTGGGCAAATTAGCAAATAACAACGTTTAACTTCAATCGTCATGCCTAACCTAATCCATCATCATCTCAGAATTGTGGAAGCAGTCCATTTAGCCAGTCGATCAAGGCTCCACCCCATTTTTCCTAACCGTCACCGAAAAACCGGCGCCCGTGAACCATCATTTTGAAACCATCACTAACTTCATGCCAGGTTGGGACGGTTAGAGAATCTGATTTTGGGCGGTCTGTCCTAAGGAGATAACAAGCTAAGGAGCGTGGAATACACTTTACCTCCATTCCGTCTTTGTAGTCTCTGACGTGGTCTATCGATTGGCCATCGCACGTGGGCCGGTCCAAACAGCGTAGGGCATCTGGTTTAACGCCATCTTTGACGATCCCGTCACCGATTTTCCAGCTTTTGACCGTTTTGCCGTTCAGGTAGTACTCGAGAGCTTTGCCGGCCCAATCAGAGAAAGCTTCATTCAACGCTCCACTCACGTCTGAGTACTCCAACTTGGAAGTGTGGTGCGTTACGATGTGACCTATCTCATGGGCCACTAAGTCGGGCGCCGAGGCCGCTGGGTGTAGGAAGTCCTTCTCGTTCCCAAACACTATCTGACGACCGTCAAAGAACCCGGCCCAGCGATTTAAGTGCACCTATAAAAGAGGAATTAGCTTAACGTCCAATCCTACACACTGTTATTCGGATAGCTCAGGACACCCCGCACTCTATTTCGAGCCTTTCACTGGAGTGCCCTGCCTACAAACATCCCTCCCCTTTGCCGTCATTCATGGTTCGGTTCCCATTTTTCTACTAGTCATCACCGACTTTCGCTGGCCTAGGTTGATTTATGTCAACTACTTGCAGATGCTGGGGCCGCTGTGACACACATTGATAGCGTAAACTACGCACAGACACTATAAATCGGCAAAGGAATGATTACTTTGACAATAATCGGCAGAGGAATGACCTTGTACTCATCGCCGAACCACTCAGCCAGCATTTTCAAGCTCTGAACTGCATAGAAATGAGCATCGTTGAGCGGTGAGTAAGCCTCATTGGCTTCGTCTCCAACTTGGTCGAAACAACTGAACGCGTGCGCGGTTTCGGTTTGGTAAACGTCATCACTCCCATGCAAGTCAATCGTTTTCACGAAAGACGTGTCGAAAGAGCATCTGTCACCCTCAATTGCCACCAATAGTTTCGGTCTACCGGAGTTGCCAAATGCGTGCCTTCCCGATTTCAGGTTGCCGCCCCAGCCAGTACCCAACTCGGCCAATTTAACCGAGTAGAGCCCTTCAAATTTGGCATGGATTTTGTTGCTTTTTGCGTCTATATAGTAGATGGGCCGGGAGTATTGATTTTTGCTGTCTCGTAACAGCACCTGCAGCTTGAAGGCCAGTCTCGCCTTTGACCTTTTTTGTCGCCGGTTCATCCAAACCACCAGTTCAGCATCTTCAGTTGCGTTTTTGTCAAACACCTTATATTTCTCTTTTCTCAGTCTTCGTTTTAGTACTCTCAGCGCCTTTCTCGGGTCGTATTTGCTCTTGTCAACCTGGCCGAGGTCTTTGCTCAAATCGAACACAAATCGGCCACTGAGCTTTCGGAATGACTTCGGTCTGCGATTATTATTACTGTTCGAGCGACTCCAGTTGCCCTTTCTGGGAACAAATCTGGCACTCCTGCCCTGAATCTGATGGTAGACCAGTTGATGCCCAACTATTCTGATGCCTTGGTAATACTGGTCCATTCTCGTGTGTTCGTTGCCAAGGTAGTCGGTCCTGGAACTTCTGGCTTTCACTGAGACCTTCTCGAAGTCGAACGACCACTTTCCCTCCTTCCATCTAGCGCGAACAGTGCTCTCTAACTTTTTTAGTTGCTCCCCTCTGCGCGACCTTCTGTTTACGTTCAGTACTTCATTGCAGGAAGCAGTAGTGAGAACGGAGAAAGCCAAGATTAGTTGTGGTGTAAAGTACATGGCCTCCAAAGACAATTGTCACGGCGCCAGACGACAACTGAATTTGCGTGACTGGTTGGCGTTAATATCGGCCTACGCAAAAACATAGGTCGATCTGTGAAAAGTTTTAGAGCTGTAGGATTCTGCAAATACACACCATTGGAAATTTTTGGGCAGATTTTTGGTGAGAAAATCAATGAGAAACTTGAGGTAGTGGAACGTTAGATGGAAAAAAGTTGAGAAAAATTAGGTCAGTTGTTTTAAAACTGGTTTGACTGTTTTTCTTGACGCTACTTTAAATGCATGTATGTTAAGAGATAGAATCAAGAGTAGCAAGAATGTGCCACTCAGCCGCCAGCGGAGTGTCGACGCCCTGTAACATCCCGAATTTCGGGACCCCCAGGTAATTATGGTGTAGCGCATCGATCGATACTTACACTTGGCTTGCCCCTGAGTGGAGCATTCTTGCTACTCATATGCAGTCTTGATAGAATTGGTCTGACCAAGTCTTCTAGGCTCAGCAGGCGAATTGACAATTGCTCGAACTGCTCATAGATTTTACCTTTCACTTCGGTCCTTGCTATGAATGGATTTGAGACAATATTGTGTCACAGAAAACTTAAATAAATAATATAGAATTCCATGGACTGACGGACAAGACAGGAATTCAATTGAAAATGACCGGTCAGTCATTTCTCTAAATGGATTAGTTAGTGTAGTGGTTTGCATAGCAAATGATAGTGTATGCAGTGATAGAATTTGAATACAAATAGATTTTCAACTATATATCATAATATTAATGAACATCATGTGCCATGCAGTTGAACAAAGTCAGGCCATGCAGCATGTGACATGTGACTACAACTGCATGGTAGAGTGGCTTCTGCACTCAGTCTCAGTGATCTCGGTCGCCCTCTACACTTTGATAAGAAATACAGGGTGGCCCATTTATCTATTCCCGGTTTCATATAACCATAACTTTTTTCCAGTCAGATCGATTTTATTAAAATTTTACATACAAATGTCTTAACACTTCAAATTTTTACAGTTAAGATTTAAAATTAATCCTTCACTCTGGTCGCTAGTTATGCGTCTGCAGGTGGCCGCCACTTTTTTCGATCACTTTCTCCAGCCTCAGTCGGCACTCCAGCATAGGGTGGGGCGGCCACGTGGAGACGCATAACTAGCGACCAGAGTGAAGGATTAATTTTAAATTTTAACTGTAAAAATTTGAAGTGTTAAGACATTTGTATGTAAAATTTTAATAAAATCGATCTGACTGGAAAAAAGTTATGGTTATATGAAACCGGGAATAGATAAATGGCCCACCCTGTAATTCTCATCTGCAAAAACCATCAGAACCAGTTCAAGAAAGAGTGCTGGCAGCTCTGTATAAGACTGTTCATGATGGCGGACAGACACAACGTTTATCGCCCAAGCAGGGTTGTATATTTTTCCGAAGAAAACCTCGGCCCGTTTTTTTTCAGTTCTTTTTCCGGTTATTTTCCTAAATCGCCGAAAAAAACTCCAGCACAAGTTCTGAGTATGCTAGACTGGTTTTATGATTCCAAACGCTTTCTAGCGCCTTCTTCAGTCTTTTCAGACCAGAAATACACGTGCTACATAGATATAAATCACGAAACAGGCATGAAACAGTCCCTGACAGGCTTCATCAATAAACCCTATAAGCAAATTTTCTTACAGCAGTTTGCATTTTTGTTTTATCATGCCAAATTTGGTCTTTTCTGTTGTTTTTCTAACAGTTTTGAGTCAGTATGGCCTATTATACATTGCAAAAGTCCATTTTTGGTTAGAAAAATGACATAAATTCGCTATTTTTAGCTAGAGTTTTTTCTGCGATTTATGTTTTTTCCGACCCTCAGGAAAAAAACCGGTTTTTTCCAAAAAAAAGAATAAATCACCGAAAAAAAACACACCTCACATCCCTGCGCCCAAGTAACACAAAGCCATCGGAGCGACAGGCCACGAGATTAACTCCATATAACTTACAAATTGATCGTCTCTGAAAAGTCCTCACTAGCAGTCAAATGAAACTCGAAACATAATACAGAACAATTACACCTAGAACAACTGACTGATTGAAAAAAAGAAAATTCTTTCAATCTAACGGTTGGTTTTCCTCACCGCTGCAGCCTGTGCATTGGCTTTCCATTGGTTGAGGTGAGGGGGCATCGATTTGTTGTGCAGCAGAGCCTTCAGAGCCAGCCACATCTCTTTGTGTCGCAGCGAGTAGATAAAGACGTTGCAGAGGGGATTGAAGTTGGCCATCGCGTAAAGTGCCATGATGGCCCAGAGGGGCAGGACACGGGACCCTTTGTTGTAGTTGAGGAGCAGCACACTGGCAAAGATGAAGGGCAGTACGTAGAGCAAGAGTGTACAGACTGTGCTCACTCCCACACTCACTGTCAATGCCCGCTGCAGTCTCAAACCAGCACTCTGCTGACTGCCACTCGGCTCCACCTAAACTCTTCTCTCCATTACTCACTTCAGTTTTACCAAGAACACGTAAAGAAGCAAGACTGCTCCAGGCCTACCGGAGAGTGCTGCATTGGGTACCCGGGTACATTAACCAGCACTTAGCATTTTCCGCAACAAAAATGAGATCCTGTTAGTGTACCCGGTACACTAACTGGCACTTAGCGCAATCATGTTAAACTGCTAGTTTTCACGATTTCTGGGCAAAAATGACATCTTCCATTTAAGATTACTGTTTTTGCTATGTAAATTAGAGTGGTTGGTCAAAATTTTCATTCTTGTGAGGTTTGCGTCAATAAAAGCGATTGAAAAAGAACCAAAATATATGCAGACCTGCTTTAAAGGTATCGTAATGTAGGAAATTTTTGACACCCGTGACATAAAACCTGTCTCCAAATAGTGTACCCCGGGTACACAATCCGGCACTAAGTGCCAGTTAGTGTACCCCGGGTACGCTATCTGGAGGGGTACCCTATGCAGCACTCTCCGGTACCTTGCGCTGCGACAATAAGATCGATCGCAGCCAGTCCTGAAATATTGTTGAAGCGCATGGTAGCGTTGAGTGGAGCATTCTTGCTCCTTTATTATGTATTCTTGGTTTTACCTTGTTAGTGTGTCTGTTGTACAGTAGCCAGACCACCAGGTAGAGCAAGACAGACAGAGTGGCATAGCAGGGGCACTGCAACAAGTAGAACAGACCGATCCGGGGGTACTGCGGCAGCATGTCACTGGGCAGACAGTTCTCCGTCACAAAGACTGTCTGATTTTGCAGCCCCACCAGCACAGTCATGGCTATCGGGCCAGTGAGCGCCGAAAATGCACAAACACCCCCTATCAGCAGTTTTGTGTAGAGAGTGCTGAGGGTGAGGTACCAGATGGGCTTTGCCACTGAGAGCAGACGGTCCACCGACACCACACACAAGATGGCAGCTGCTGTGGGCGCTGCGAAGTACATCAGTTGCGCGTAGAATTTGGTCAGACACTGGGAGGCTGGCATCAGTGCTGGCGGACTCAACACCGCTGAGATGCTTCTGCCAGCTGCAGCACAATGCACAATGCATCATAGATGTAACACGGCGCTCTGATTGCGTGCAGCCTAGCTAGCAGAGACAGGTCGATTTTTCTAGCCCCTCTGCGTTAAAAATTTTGTGAAGCAATTTTTAGGCAGTGTTTTGCCAGTTCCTTTTACAGCGTTGTAGTGGTTCCATGCAGACGCTACTCGGTTTGCAGTAAAGACCTGCAAAGGCCGGCCCGGGCGGAGAAGAGGTTTGTGATATGTCACAGATGAAACAGTTTGAACCGGACCGGTTCTGGCCCGGGCCGGACGTGCCATGGTTTAGAAACTTTAACTTTAAAAGTCAAGTTCCATTAGTTTCAACAGTTTGTATGCGTTTATATAATTAAACTGTTAATTTTATTCTTAGAATGCCTTTTAAATGCGTTTTTAAAAGCTACCAGTTAAAAATTTGCTTACCAGGGTGGGATGCTGGTCAAACTAGGCCGGGCCCACCCCAAAAGTCAGTCCTCTTTACAGTGTTGTGTGGTCTGAGTACCAGGCAATTCCAGACTTACAAAACATATTAGCTACCGACAATTTTACTCTAAGCTTTAGGTAAAAGACATTTGTCCACTCTATGAGATTCTATTCGAGACTGGGCTTATATTCTTTCAAACCTGCTTGAGGGGCACCTTTCGAGATTTTGCTGGTTCACCAAATCTATTTCTGCAACAAAGTAATAAGCAGACCTACCAAAGACGAAGAGGTTGAGCGTGTAGAGTGAGTCGGCTGCAGACACTGCAAGCACGATTTGATAGGCTTTCGATGTTCGAAGGGCGGTGTAGCGAAGGATGGCCAGCACAATGCTCATGTTGCTGGCTCCCACAACCACTGCTTGTGCCAAGATCAGCACGTTCACATAGATCAGTTTCTGCTCTTCTTCTGAGGACTCTTCGGTCGAGTTCATGCTTGAATAACAACCAGCCAACTAATCAACTGTGAGCCGTTCGGTGAAATTGCAGATGACCAGGCGGTTGCTTGGTGACAGCTCCAATTTAGCAGTTGCTAACTGACTGTCTTTGCCAGCAACATCAATTAGCTGAGGCGCTCGCGCATCAACAGGTAATCTGTTGAAAGCTCAGGTGATTCTAGCAGAATTTCTGACACAGCAGTTGGCTATAGCACTATAGCAAATTTAACCGAAAATGCCAGATATTATTGCATAAATATATCAAAATATGGCTTTTTGAAAATGGCCTTTACTCTACCTAAAACGATACAGTCCACAATGTCTGCAGGAAAGGCATGGTTGTGGTGGTAGTGGTGTTTCAGTTTCAGTGCCATCAATGGACGTGACAGAGTATTCTGTGTCATAGAAAACTTGAATACATAATACAGAATACGATAAAGACAACTGTAAATCAAATATATATGACGGCTAGGTATATGTATGAAAGATTTTCTCTACAAACTAATGAAACAGCAAGTAAGCATACGAGCACACCTATCTCTGATCTCTGATTCATTGTATAGACTTCTTTCACTATTCACACGTTCGGGGACTGTGGTGGCACCATATATATAAGGTACCACTACCTTCGCATTGGTACCTCTATCGGTACCACATTTGTATGGTAGACCACCTATATGGCACCGGCATCCATTGCAATGGATAGGGGGTACCATATATGGTGCCACTAGTCTAGGTACCCGTACCATATCCATATATGGTACCATAAAATAAAGGGAGTTAAGTGCCTGACTGTACTATACAGAAAAACCACGGGCAAGCTATACATCAAAGAAAATTGCTTCAATCTAACGCTTGCTTTTCCTGACCGCTGCAGCGTGAGCATTGGCCTTCCATTGGCTGAGGTGAGGGGGCATAGATTTGTTATGCAGCAGAGCCTTCAGAGCCAGCCACATCTCCTTGTGTCGCATCGAGTAGATAAAGATGTTGCAAAGGGGATTGACATTGGCCAGTGAGTAAACTGCCATGATCACCCAGAGGGGCACGTCAGGAGATCCTTTGCTGTAGTTGTAGAGCAGCACACTGCCAACTATGAACGGCAGCACATAGAACAGCAGCGTGCAGACTGTACTCACTCCCACACTTACTGTCAATGACCGCTGAAGCCTTAAAGCAGCACTCTCCTTATGGCCACTGGGCTTCACCTAAACACTTCTCTCTGACTTATTCATATCTTGTGTATACGTAACGTGTTGTTAGGGCTCATTTCCTCTGGTTTTTGCGTCCACCATTGCAATTTTGTTCAAGTAAAAATGCTAGAATGATTGTAAAGAAGCTAGTGATAACCCTGGTCGGCTGCTACTTGAATGGCTCACTTTGTTGCTTTGCATCTTGAACACAACCCAGACCACCAAGTAGAGCAAGACAGATAGAGTGGCATAGCAAGGGCACTGCAACAAGTAGAACAGACCGTAGAAGGGATACTGCGGCAGCATGCTGCTCGGCAGACAGTTCTCTGACACAAACACTGTTTCATTTTGTAGCCCCACCAGCACAGCCACAGCTACAGGACCGGTGAGTGCGCAGAACACACAAACACCCCCTATCAGCAGTTTGGTGTAGAGGGAGCTTAGGGTGAGGTACCAGATGGGCATTGCCACTGAAAGGAGCCGGTCCACTGACACCACACACAAGATACAAGCCGCTGTGGGTTCGGAGAAGTACATCATGTGTGCGTGAAATTTGCTCAGGCACTGAGAGGCTGGGATCGGTGCTGCTCGGTGGTCGCTCAACAGAGCAGATATGTTTCGGACTGCTGTAGCAACACAACAATGATTTGAATCATACACACAAACAATGATATGTATGTACAACTGCGGTCTGAGGAGGGTTTGCCCAATTTATTGGCTAGGCAGGGAAACCGAGCAAACACAGGATAATCTTTTAACCACAAATGGCTTAAAATTTTGGGAAGCGTAATTAAACAATACTTTTGAATGTTCTTTTTACATTGGTGCCTATTGTAACATTAATGTAGACTCTACTGGGTTTGTCATAGTTTATTTGATTGGAAGTTTCTGAGCATTTCAAATGTCTCTTACAGTGCTTGGTGTCTTAGTAGCAGAGCAGGCTAGCTATTCTGGACTGATAGCCCCCTTTTTCAAAGAAAAATAATAATATAAAATAATTTTTCGATCTTATTCTCAGACAGCCGCAATTCCATAAATTTTCAACCGAATGAACAGATTTTTTGTGAACGTGATTATTGTTTTTTGTTAAAAGTGTGTTTTGGCTCAGTTTTATAATGAGTTATGCCCTATCCGAAATGAACTGATCCGGATTTTGGGCGGGCCGGGCCGGGCCCGATTTTGATGCCCGTCGGGCATGGCGGGCCGAGCATGCCTTACCTGATCCACATTTTGAGTACTGTTTGTGTATGGTAATGTGTATCGGGATTTTCAATGTGTATGGTAAATGGGTACATATGTACACAAACAACAGTACTTTTTGGCCAATTTTTCGAGCTCTGACACAGTCTCCTCTGAAACGAACACCATTCACTTGTTTCTCTAGATACAGAATTTGTCTGCACGTGGTTCGATAGCGCTAAGGGTGGTCTTTTCTACCGCTAAATTTACTTAGCAACAGTACACCGCATACAAACGGCTAAGATTTGAAAAAGCAGACGTGACCCAAATTAGGTTCACTTTTAGCACATTTACAAAGCCGTTTCTCCATTTTGCTGGAGGAAGTGGTTCATAGCTTGCCATTAGATAGCTCTTGAATGAGACAACTGATATACATAAAGTGAATCCCTAATCTCTTTTTACGCCAAAATCTCCTAACGTGTAAAGCAAAAAGTACTGTATGTTTTCTTTAATTGAAGACAATATCATTATTGAAACCCCATCGTGCTCCTAACAAGAAGTGTTTAAATAAAAGTTGGTGTTGAACACTTAATTTGATCAAAATTGAACGTTTTATCACTTTTTGCCGCAAGATAATCGCTTTTGACGAATATAATATCCTAACGAAAATGGCCTGGCTCAAACCGACCCAAATTGTGTCCACTTTTTTGCGCAAAAGCGCGCTACTGTAGGCGAAAGACAGGCGCATTACTAGCGCATCATGAAGATCTATACAAAATGGTTTGGCGCGTGAGATAGCCCTTGAATTTAGGCACTTTTCTGTGAAACGTTGGCGTTTCCACTGCTGATATTTAAGAGAAATTGGTGTTTTTGGAAGCACTTTTTGTCATTTTCTTCTTGTTTTTACCTGTAAAACGCTATTTGACAACTGAAAATAGTGATTTGTAGCGTCCTTACTAAAGAAAACGAGCTAAAAACGCATTTCCAGGCGTTTTGGAAATTTGGGACCGCCCTCTGGGCGAAAGCCCTCCTCGACCCCCACCTGAGGAGGAACCCCCTGCCCCCTCCCCCACATCGGCCCGGAGCTGTTACATGTATGAAGACGAACCTACCAAAGATGAAGAGGTTGAGCATGTAGAGCGAGTCTGCTGCAGCCACTGCAAGCACGATTTGATAAGATTTGGAGGTTCGCAATGCGGTGTAGCGAAGGATGGGGAGCAGAATGCTCAGACTGCTGCCTCCCACAACCACTGCCTGTGCCACGCTCAGGATGTAGACATAGATCAGTTTACGCTCTTCCTCTGACGACTCTTCCGTGTAGTTCATGCTGCAAAACTAATCAACTGTCTGCTCGGGTCACGTTCTAGACAACAAGACGGTTGCTTGGTGACTGCTCCAATTAGCAGCTGCTAAACTATCTTCGAATGAACAATTAGCTGAGCACTCGAGTAACGGTGATCTGCTGAAAACGCAGCTACATACAGTAGAACTACATAGAAACTCACAACCAGAACAGCGCTAAGCCTTATTTATACAATAATGATAGACAGAATAATGTTAGCTACGCTCAGGGCGTATGGAATTTGTGGTAATTTGCTAAATTAGATTGGAGGGTTTCTTAGTCAGAGACAACAACAGGTAGTAATTGAACATACTGTGTCATCCGTGGTAGATGTCACTTCTGGGGTCCCTCAGGGATCATGTATTGGTCTTCTGCTCTTTCTAATTTATATAAATGATTTGCCTTAAGCTATAGCTGAATTCAACGTTGAAATCAAAATGTTTGCTGATGATTGTAAGATATATCTAGGTTTGCCTAAAGACCAAACGGATTTGTCTCAGTTTCAACGTACATGTACCATTGAAGCTATCTTCACCTGGTGTAATTCGGTCAAACTTAAACTTGCATTGCACAAATGTTCCATACTTCATTTAGGGAATACAAACCCAAAGCATGTCTCTTTGATGCTGAATCCAAAGTTGATTTGCAATTCGTTCACAAAATAGTTTATGGCTTGATCGATCTGTCGTTTGACGACTTTTTCCAAAGACCTCTTCATTGCTCTACACGGGGCCACTCTTAGAAACTGTCTCTTCCTTCATTGGAAAAAAAATTGGACTGTCGAAAACATTTTTCTCGATGAGGGTGATACACATATGGAATTCCTTACCTAACGATATTGTAGAATCTAGAAATTGACGATTTTCATGGAGAAACTAAAGAAAATGGATCTTTCGGGCTTCCTCCTGTTCAAGTAAAGGTGCACCTGTTGTGTCTGGTTGGCCAGAACAGGCACAACGACCCAAATAGTAGATAGCGGCGGGCCCCGGCCCCGACCCGACTTTCCTTACACCGACCTCTCCAGCACCGACGTCTCACAGAGCACGAGATTTATCGACCTCTCCGGTCGCCAGCTCAACAAGCAAATCGAACCGAAACAAAAACACAAGCTCCTCCAGCATCCACTTGGCCAACGACTTCCATAAAAGGAAAAAACAACTCATAGTTGAAATGACTGTTAGTAGTATCGTGTCAAGACCAAACAAAACAGGCGCGTGACACAAACTTCAAGTGTTAGTACACTATTTGACAGCACCGTTCCTTTTAGACATTGTGTACCTGTTGCCCACTAACACTCTTTCTGTGCAGTTCATTTAGATTGTACTAACATGTTGTCTTGCTTGGGTGACAAAATAAATATATAAATAAATAAATAAATAAATAAATAAATAAATAAATAAATAAATAAATAAATAAATAAATAAATAAATAAATAAATAAATAAATAAATAAATAAATAAATAAATCATTTTCTTATTGCCAAGTCCCCTGGTTCAACTATTTCTCATGGAAATAAAAAATTACATTAGAGCTACCTAATACTGAATAGGTTTTCTCTTCTGTAAGACATTTTGTGCTCGGAATTCATTGTTTTCCCAAGGTTAAAGTAGTTTGAACTCATTTAGCAATGTTGTTGCAAGCGAATTCTGACTAAAAATTAGTTTTTCGCAAAATTCTGCAGTTTTATGAAAATATACAAATATGCAAAAAATATGTAATAATTCTATTTTTGTTTACATATGTATTATGTTATTATATATATTCGTATACATTTCAATCTTCTCTGTATATATACATGCATTGTATATACAGTATAGATAAAAAAAATGTCCCATCGCTTTTTCGGCCTTCACTCAAACGTTTCGTTCTCAGTCACTTCTTTACCGATTTGGCTCAAATTTTCAGCAAAAATTAACAACATGGTTGGCTAAATATTCTGCAAGTGTGGTGCCAAAATTCCGACTCATACTGGTTTTATGACCCGAAAACTAGGAATGAGGGTGGTCCACGCAAATTTATTTTTTTTCGGTAATACAAGGAGTACAGGCCTGAAACTTGCAGGAATGATTGTTGTTGCCATTGGGCATAACATACTAAGCGGGCAGCCCTGTAGCTCAAAGGACACTAAAATGGGGGAATTTCAAAAACATGACGAAATATGACTTTTCTTCGTAAAACCGGCAAAATGACGGTTCTAAAGATTTTCAATTTTCAAAAAACGCTGCAGGGATGGTTACTATGGTGTGGAACAGAGCTTAAATATCAGGTTCATTTATTTGTTGAACTTCCTGCTACAATCTATGTTGATTAACAACAGATTCAGTGCTTTGATTCTAGAAGGTGCAGATTTCTTAACTATGGGATTTTCACTCATGTTTTTGAAATTCCCCCATTTTAATGCCCTTTGAGCTACAGGGCTGCCCGCCTAGTATGTTATGCCCAATGGCAACACCAATCATTCCTGCAAGTTTCAGGCCTGTACTCCTTGTATTACCGAGAAAAAATAAATTTGCGTGGACCACCCTCATTCCTAGTTTTCGGGTCATAAAACCAGTATGAGTCGGAATTTTGGCACCACACTTGCAGAATATTTAGCCAACCATGTTGTTAATTTTTGCTGAAAATTTGAGCCAAATCGGTAAAGAAGTGACTGAGAACGAAACGTTTGAGTGAAGGCCGAAAAAGCGATGGGACATTTTTTTTATCTATACTGTGTTTGAAAATCCTAATATTTGCCATCTGTAGTGCACTTGTTATAACATGCTCGTTTGAAAGCTGACTCAATTCAGTCGCATGTAGGGTACAGACACAGCCATCAATTTTATACATTATTTATATATACAAAATTTTTTGAACCATATGTAACAAAATCTCCTACTGCTCACGAGCCAGTACAAGACCCAAACTGATTTATCTGGCCTCTCCCGGCCACGCGATCACTTACAAACCCAAACATCACATGCAGATGCTTTCATACCACACTCTCGTGCTGCTGTTCTACCAGGGCTTTTCCGAAAAAAACCTCGGCCTGTTTTTTTCTAGTTTTTCCGGTTTTTTTCCAAAATCGCGGAAAAAAACTCCAGCCCAAGTTCTGAGTATCCTAGACTGGTTTTATGATTGCTAGCGCTTTCTAGCGCCTTCTTTAGTCTTTTCAGTCCAGAAATACACGTGTTACATAGATATAAATCACGAAACAGGCATGAAACAGCATTTACAGGCTTCATCAATGAGCCCTATATGCAAATTTTCTTACAGCAGTTTGCATTTTTGTTTTGTCATGCCAAATTTGGTCTTTTCTGTTGTTTTTCTGACAGTTTTGAGTCAGTATGGCCTATTATACATCGCAAAAGTCCATTTTTGGTTAGAAAAATGACATATATTAACTATTTTTAGCTTGAGTTTTTTTCCGCGATTTATGTTTTTTTCCGACCCTTAGGAAAAAACCGATTTTTTTCCAAAAAAAAAACACCGGAAAAAACACACCTCACATCCCTGCGTTACAATTACACCATACACCCAAATAAGTAAAGCTTGCAAAACATATCAGTTTGCCTACATGATACTATTTTAACTCCAAGCTCCAAGCCTATGCCAATCTCAATGCATTACGTTTTGACACATAAAATACCTCGAAGGTTAACAGATATTCTGCGATTCGTGCCCTTTTGCCCATGTCTGTTTGTGAATGCATGAGTTAGGTTCGTAGTAATAACCGAGTGAGAAGGTGCGTTTGAGTAGATAAGTAAATTCGATACGCTGCTAATCATCAGCGCAGGTGTGCGGCAGCTAATCATTTGAGTGAGTGGATGACGTAAATCCCTTTTTGTCCGTTTCCTCCCACCAAAAATAGATAGATCGCATTGCAGCTTTGCAGTTTCTTGTAAGCTAGTAATTGAATCATGTTCTTCTTTCTGTGCGTTCTAAGCCTAATTCTAGTTAACTGTCAAAAGGCAAAATGCGCAACAGCTTCACTTGAAAAGGAAATAGCCAGGCGCCCAAAGAATTCGTTGATTTCTTCGATGCTCTGGAATCTATTTCCAAGATTGCTGAAACAAGCGAAAAACAACGCAAAACCTACAAAAGATTCGGGCAAATTGCGACCCAATTCGGCTGCTATAGATCGTGCTCTATTCATGGGCACGAAAATAAAGTTTTGACCAGTACTGTAAGTGTTCAGAATGTTGTGTACAACAAATTGCTAACCTAAAAGGCTTAATAAAACTTTATTGTGCTTGGCCAAAAGATCAGCTAATAGTCAGGTGTTAGAGCTTTCTTCCAGATTTTCAAGGTTCCGTAGTCTATTCCTGCGTTCTTCAACTTTAGCCACTCCTTCTTCAAACTTCTTCTGACGCTTCAAGATTTCTTCGGTTGAATAACTGACTTCGTCTTGTCGCGACAAGAACTACAAAAAATTTCAATGGAAACAGAAGAAAGACGAGTGCTGCAGGCCCTACTGGACTCCTCGCAACAGAAGAAGCCGACAGAGGAGGCGGTGTCTCCACTATAGAGCCACTTCTGTAACTTTGATGCAAACTTTCCAGATGAGACGACGTTTTGCTAATTTCCGACTCCAGCCGCTTGCTTAGGTTCTCCAGTCTGAATAATAATTAGTTGATTGACAGGATGTTGTCCTGTCTTTGACCTACTGTCTTTGCATTGTCTGCACTCTGTAGCCTATTTCGCCAGTTTTCTGTTGATCGGTGGCTCTGAGGTATTCGTTGAGACACTCCTTCTCGAAAATGTGAAGGTTTTCCTTCTGTTTCTCGTTCAAGATTACAGCTAAAATGGTGCAGCTCCTCTTTATAGCTATACACAAGCCAAATTTACTTGAAGTCTTGCTGGGTGTGGAACATCCACAGATCCAGAGGAAGAAGTTGGCCAGAGTTTCAACCAGATTCAGAGGAGGAGGCAAGATGGGCATGTTGTCGAACTCGGCGGCCAAGCTCCACATTTCGTACTTCCAGATTTCCGTTGAATTCTTCTCCACTTCATCGAACACGTGCCTGGACGTGTGTGTACGTAATGTTGTTTAAATATAAAATATTTGAAGCAAGAGTTACGTGAAAATCGCGATCAGCAGATTAACGAGTAGAATGTTTCCAAAGAGCAAGTAAGCTGCTAACATAATGGCAACAGGCCAGAACTTTCGTGGACAGAACTGACCGCGGTCATTCGTTATGCTGCTGTTCGTGCACCCTTCTTTGTTTCCTGAAAGAATAATGTTGATGAAGACAACAACAACCACAGCAACAACAAGAAAACATAACGAAGGAACAGATGATGATTATTACCATGTTACAAACGACTATTTAATTTTGTACAAAAATAGCTGGCCTCTTCAGGGATTAAAGGTCATGCAAAGAATCATACATGTACATGTAATAGGCCATCTGCCAATGGGGGTTTGGGGGGTCTGGCGCCGGCCGGGGCCTTGAGACTAAATTCTACAGGAGGTGGTTTGGTTGGGTACTAAAAGCGCTCAAAAATCGCAAATTAGGGCTAAATATCGTCAGAAATCGCTAATTTTGGCACAAATACAGCTAAAAGTGCTGTTTTAAGGCGATTTTTAGCAATGTTAGTGGTGTACAAACTCAACAAAACTAACTCTCTAAATTGTAAAAATTTGCTCAAAAATTACTTCCCGGAAAATCGGAGTGGAGGTCGGCCTAAGTTGGCGTGGGGTGCAGACCCTCTCCGGACCCCCTGTTACACGCATGGATGACGATGATGATGATGATGATGATGATGAAGATGATGATGATGATGATGATGATGATAATAATAATAATGATGATGATAATGATGATGATGATGCATAGTGACACATGACGATGACAGCTGTTATGATGGCAATAACAATGACAAAAACAAAAGACCAGAACAATACGTACAACTGAAACCATGAAAATTGAAAAACCGACTAAGTAGAGCACAGTAAAGAGTACTGCACACCTCCAATAGTGTCATCCAAAGAAAGTTCTCCATATAGTTGCCAATAGGGATGATACAACAAGTCAGTAAAGATACCCCAGTAGAATTCTCGATTGGGAAACAGCATGGCTTGAGCCGCCACTGCATAAGCCATCATTATTACAATCAAGATGGTGAGAAACATGAACACATCTCGAAACTAAAAATATAATTCTTATTTACAAACAAACTTGTTCCAAAATGCGCAGCTAACCATTTTCTTGATGACAAACAGCTTAGGGCCCAAGTAGGACGAAGCCATGTAGTAGCGAAATATTTTGAAGTAAAACAGCGCTGCAGCAAGGCAAAATTCAATGCGAATCCCTGAAATTCATAATATAAACAGTAATTCAATTCAAAGGAAAGCTGACTCTTACAATCGCGTAGTTCATTAGAATCCTTTAGAAACCTCTGAGCAAAGCCAACAAAGTGCAAAACAATGGCACAGACGGTGAGCTGCGACCAAAACGACATGTGCAGCAGTTGCTTGAGGAACGTTGCCGAGTACCAATTGAACTTCAGTTTGCGACTACCTCCTCTTGCTTTTAGACTGTAGATCGATGCTATTTTAACTGCCTAAAACGGGGAAGATTATTGCCATCTAAGCAGGAGAAGAAGAAGAAGAGAGATTGACCTGGTACAGGTCTGACAGTCCAATGCTAGCTACCCAGCAATGCAATACCATCTCTGCTATTGAAAAGGTGGCATCGTGCACATCAAACAGCAGCACGTAGGCGTAGAGAATAAGAAAGAGCACATAAAAGAACTGCAAACAACTAACTGCCACTTCAAATCACTGTCCGGCATTTCTTACTGCATTTGAGCAGAACTTCGTCACTGGAGCGGCATAGAAAATCCTGAGTTTTTGAATCACATTCAACCGGTCCTCAAGCAACATAGCCGTGTCAAAGCGCAACCCAAACATGGCGTAGAGAGGACAGATCAGACCAAGAAAGACCTGGAAAGATCATTGAAATGCAGGGTAAATGACAGATGTTTAGTTAGCGCTGTGCAAAATGACGTTATCGCTTAGGGGGAGCGGGTCGCAACTGATGACAACCGGTGACAACGGAGGGAGGGGGTTTAACCAATGATGACGTGACGTTTCTCTCAGGGGAATTTTGAGAAATCAGCCTTCAAAAACGCATTTGAAAGGCATTCTGATCATATAGAGTAGAGCCCTGCACGGGTTTATAATGTACGTAGCTGGTTCTTCAGGTCCAGGCCAAGCTTTAGTGTAGCAGGGATGGTATGCGGGTTACTTTTTATAATCTAAGTTGTACCTTAGCACTTACATACGCATCTGAAAGACACTCTGAGAACAAGATTAACAATTAAACGCATAGAAACTGTAGGACTAATCGATCTTTACTTTTATTAAAGTTTCCAAACTACGTATACCAGACCCAGCCCGGCCGGCTCTAACCTTCACTCGACCCCGGCCCGGGCTCGCCAATGCAGGTCTCTAGTTTTGCCTATCATACAGTAGAGGTCCAGGGTAGGTAGGTTTGTCCAAGAGAGCGAGTCCAAACCATAAAAATTCCAAAACGCATGGAAATCCGTTTTAGCACGTTTTTAATTAATTAATATGACATAACTAATTCAGGCAGCTAACCTTCGTTACCAAAAGCCATTTTAATCTAAAAATTAATAATATCTGTTAGTACTGGAACGGCAACTGTATTTTCCGGTTTGGGTCGGGTACCTAAGCTGTGTCAGGGGTGGAGCTTGAGAGTGAGGAGGTTTCATCTTTAAAGTAGCATGGGCTAACTCCGAAACACCCTAGTTACAGTACCTGCCAGAATGAGCAGCGTAAGCCGCGTTTCCATGTTTGATCGATAGACATTTGGCAACAGGCTGTAGCCATGAAGCTCTGAAAATCCATGATTAGCATGATGAAAACAAAAATACATAGAAAGTTTTACGGACCTTCGCAAGTGCCAGCGAAGCCATGTGTTGACATGTCAGGTCACCACAAATTTTATGCGGTCTTTCTATGATAACCAGGGCCTTCTCATTGTCCAGTACATAAGCCTGCTGAACTACATCCACTGCTAAGCGTTCGAATGTGCTGAAAGAGTTTCAGTGAGATGACATCAAGAAGATAAAAAAAATAAATTGCTACCGTTTCTGAGTAAAATACTGCTTTGCCAAATCACTGTTGGCATCTCCGGTTTCATTTGTGAGACTGCCGTAAAGCTTAGCAGCTACCAGCGCACTCATCACTGCGTTTTCACCTCTCTCCCAGAAAAACCTGGCCATCTTGTGACGGTTCATAAGCACCGCCCAGAGAAAGAGCTCCTTGAATGGCTTGAGGAAATGAGCTTCTCCGATCATCGGCATTGCTATGTCATCAGCAGCGCAGGTCTTGCAGGCGTGCTGTTGCTGAAATCTTTGCATGCCGTTCGCATGAAAACAGTTGTATATTGAAACGGAATGTTTATCAACTTGTGAGGTTATTAATGAACTATATGCTGACGACATCCCGGCGGCTACGTAATTCTACTTTGAAGACAACCTAATACACTCGAAAAGTGTTTAGACGTTTCCTGCATTTTCACTTTGTCTCAATCAATGTCATTTTGCACAATCTAAAATCACTTATCTTGGTTTTGATATGGAAAATGGTCGTTTAGTTCCTACCGCTAAATGCATTTCAGTTACCCAAGATTTCCCAATCCCTCATGATTTGCGGTCCTTACAAAGTTTCATCGGCATTATCAACTACTGTAGACGGTTCATTCCAAACTTAGCCACCCTTGCTGAACCATTATTATATCATCTCACTCGCAAGAATGTCCAGTTCGAATGGTCACACACAAACACACAACCAACCACACGATAGGAACACAGTAAAACAGTTACAGAAAACAATCCCATTCTTTCAATATGTATTAAAGGAGATTTGTAAGACAAGTTTACTTGAATCTTGTGCAGTTCCCTGTAATGCAATGCTTCAACTTCGTCCAGAGCGTAAGCATCGTCCACATGTCTCATCAGTTTCTCCAGAACTTTCTTCACGTCACACAGAAACACGTCACGGCTTACGTCTGCGATCTCGTGCAACATTTTTCTCAGGTGACTTCCCCTTGCAGCCTGGAAAACAATTGATGAAGAAGACCAAGACCATATTGTAGAACAGTTTTTGTTTGCTCGCCGAGTTATAGAGAGTCCGCAGTCTGGCAACAGTGAGGTAGTCCTTCATGACAACTCCGTGCTGCAGAAGTAGTTTGACAAAGTCGATTTTGTTGAAGACCAAAGCCTCTGTCATCAGATCATCCAGATCGGACCAGTTCCAGGCTGTTTTGTCGTTGAACAACTCTTCTGCCGCTACGTCTGATCGGTTCCACTTCAGCGCCAAACGCAGTTGATCCAATGGGGTGGCGCCGCGACCTAAACCAGGTCTGCTGAATAAAATTAGTCTATTGCAGTACATATCAGACAGCACCTACTGCGCATGATGTGATTACTGTGTTGTTTCATGGTTGATTATTGTACCCAAGAGCACATACCTTTCAACAAGGCTGACAGAATAGCCATATCAAAATCTTCGCTTCGGTTCATGTCAAAAACGGTCACCTAAAAGTCATCTCCAAACTTAAAGAACTCATAAATAGCCTATGAAAGCTTTACAAGGTCATCTTGCTGACAGCAAGCAGAGATCTGTTGCAACTTCTCTTCAAAAACAACGATCTGGTAGCTCCTGCTGTATTTCAGAGTCTTGCCATAGGCAGTCCTTAGCATGTCAAGAACTTTATTGCGCGTGTGAGGTAGCATAATTCGTTTCTGTTTTTCTCTGGCCGAACCTGCGTCACTAAAAAGAACTTCAATATCGATGCATTGTTAAAGATCTTGTTTTCTAACTAACGTACCTGATCACATCAATGATATGATTTCTGAAAGCATAAGCCAGAATATCTGCAGCTCGGCCGGTTCCTTCGCACAAAACCAGTGGAATTCTGTGCTTCAGACTTTCATAGGCGAAATCCAATGACTCCAAGCCACCTTCTACCAAGACTACCACCACTGGAATGCCCGATTCTCTCTCTACAATCACGGTGATTCAGAAGCAAGTAGGCTTGATCAATTTTAATTGCAGACTAACCATTTCCAACTGCAATGTGTCTTTCTAGCTTAGCTCTGAAGTCGGCGAACTTGGTTCGAAAGAAGTTCCTGTATCCATCATCCACCAGGATAAAATGAGTGTGGTTGGGATCGAGAGAGACCGGCTGACCATGTCTGATCACTGGGTCCACATGGTAGGTCGCTGGCCAACAACCCTGTAGTTTTTCTTGACCATTCTTCACATACTTTGTGACCTGCTCGTTACCTTGCCATCTCGACTGATCAGATCTTGGCGGTTTTGCACGTAACCCCAGGGGGCGATTCCGATGCATCTCAGGTTGTGGGTTACCCTACTTCGGGCCAGCTGAAGCGTCTGACCCTCCCGAACCGCCTCTCCCACAGCTTTCATCACTCCAGTGTTGGATCCAGTTGTTATCATCCAGGCGTTTGTTGCATAGGCAGCCTGCATTGTCCAACTACAGCTTTTGATAGGATAAGATTTGATAGATGGGCACGAAAATCGATTAATTTCCTATTCGCTAAATCAATATGTTTCCTTTTTTATTTCTGTATTCGTTATTTGTTTTCGTTACGAAAATTAATGTGCCAAATTTCGTTTCCATACAAGTATGAAAATTTATTTTCGTTACAACACTACAAGTTCGATTTTCGACATGCTGCATTATAATTTAAAATTATTTTTCGTAATTGTTCCCAGGCTAAATTGCTACAAAAATTATCCGGCCCCAGATATGGTGTCGGTCTCGGTAGCATTAATGGACGTTAAGTGCCTGACTGTTTCATGTTTTTAAACCACAATAGAACCCACAATAAAACCTACAGAATGTATCTAATAATTTTGCTGCTGTTTGCACCTTCGACTAGCAGCATGTGCACCTGTATGTATGCAAAATCAAGATCGCCATCCAATAGAAGCAGCTAATGCTAAAGATCCGAAAACTACTGTTTTAAAAGTATCACAAAACGTACCCATTTTGGGTACGGGTAAGTATTTTGAGATGCCCAATTTTTGGGTACGAGTACGAGTAAGTATTGCCAAAAATACCCAAGTGTACTCGAGTATGAGTATTTTTGGGTATTTTCCAGGCAGATAATTGCAGAAAATCGAATAATAAATGAAAATGGGCAAAGTTTACATATTTGCATGAAACAGAAGAGTTTTATTGATCTTACAAACGACATAGAAGGAAGAATTTAATCTAACAAATAGCTTCTGCAACAATCTGACGGTTCACCTTCAACATTAATTCGTTCTCGAGGTTCTGAGCCCCTAAGCGCTGCCTGCGCTTAGCTAAACAGATACTACAATGTAGACTGAGAAAACACACGCTCAATGAAAGCAGAAGATGCTGGAGCAGATAACACATCAGTCGCAACCTTATAGAGCCGGGGGTAAGTGCAAGCTTTTTGCTTCCACCATTTTATGGAGTCTAAAGCTTCCATTTTTTCTTCAGGAATATAATCTTTGACATAATATGACAACTCCTGCTCAATCATTTCAGTAAGGCCTTTGCTACCACTGGTTGAACTAGCAAGCTGAGACGACTTTGCCAACAATTTTCCGTAGAAGGACCGCTTCTGTCCACTGCTAACCGGTAGCGTTTTATAAATCACCTGAGATGAGTCCTCCCATTTTATCCTACCATTTAATAATCACCTGAGAAAAACAAAATACTTGGGTATCATAGTAAAATGATGGGTAAGTACGAGTAAGTATTCCAAAAAATACTTGAGCATGGGTACGGGTAAGTACCAGAAAAAATACTCAAGTGTACCCAAGTATGGGTATTTTTGGGTATACTTTTAAAACAGTACCGAAAACTGAGAACAATCCATGTCTTGTTCTGTGTGTAAAATTGGTACCATTAGAAGTCCATTCGTTAAGGTCGGTTTATACTTCATTTTTCAGTAGACAATAGACAAATAGACAAAATTCGCATAGACAAATAGACAGCAGACAAATGACACGTTTGTCTGTCTGTGTAGACACTAAAAAAGAAGAAAAATAAAAAAATGTCGCATCTTGTTGTTGCTGAAAAAGAAAGTGTATTTGAACCAAAGACGCAAATGAAGACGGGCTGTTCATTCGCTGCATCAAAATCGAAACTGAGAAGGATTTTTTACGGTTGTGTAAATCCGATACGCGTAATCGACCCATAGATGCACCACACCTACTTCTGGATGTCTCAAGATTGTCTCAAGGTTCCAGTGCTACAACTACACAGATTCGGGAAATGTTTGCGGACTACATTGTGCAGGAAGGCATTGTTGAGTGGCAAGAAACCGCGATTCATAAAGGATTCCTCTGCCCAACTGTCATTAGCTGATTGACTGTGTTCGTAGATGTACGTACATAAATAGAATGCTTTATCAGCTATACACACCTAGCAATTCAGTGCTTACTTTATTATTACTTTATGAAAAACAAGTCCACTTTATCCACTTTTGCATCCATATACATTCATGAATTTCAGCTGCAGCTGTTTGTCCGAGGGCAGCTCTCATAACTCGTGGGCAATGAATCTTCCGTATAAGGCCCACTTGTCCTTATCATTCAACCGACTGAGCTGACTGAGCTCGGTGTGAATAGCAGCGTTGAGCTGAGCCTCATTAGACATGGAACTGAGAGCGCTTAGTGCTGCTTTTTCTGAGAACTGGCTGGCTTCCGGCATACGGAGGAGTGGGGTACTGTTGACGAAGCTTCAGGCTGGGGACCTCTACTCCTCTACTCTTGATCTACTACCAGTTCCGGCTCCACATTTTCTGTTAGCAACACTTCTGCGTCATCTTGTTGTAGAATCGCAGATTCGCTAGCCTGTTCCTCTTCAAGACCCATGTTGTCATCATACATGTAACAGCACCGGGCCGACCTGGTGGGCGAGGGGGTAGGGGGTTTTCTTCAGGTGGCGGGTCGAGGGGGGTTTCGCCCAGACGGGGTTCCCGAATTTCAAAAAGCTCCAAAACGCCTGGAAATGCGTTTTTAGAACGTTTTTGTCAGTAAGGACGCTAAAAATTACTATTTTATGGTGCCAAATAGCGTTTTAGAGCTAAAAACAAGCAAAAATGACAAAAAGGGCTTCCAAAAACACCGATTTATCTTCAATATCAGCAGTGGAATAGCCAAATTCGGTTCAAAAAAGGCTTTTCAACACGAATTTTAGGCTAAAAATTAGTGATTTCTGAGCCAGTTTGTTAGTACTGGGAGCCACTACTAGTACTTGTGTTTTTGGGTCGGGGGCAGTCTTGTGCTGGTTGAATTTAGTTAGTAACTTTTTTCCAGGCTTTCTCCTTCGTCCTCAAATCGCGATAGCCAACCAACGAGATATTCCACAAGATTTCATGCTTTTGCACTTCGATGATTAATAATTTTTTGAATTCATCAGTGGCCATCGTCAAAGAATCATGAATAATACACAATAGACACAAGAGTAGACAAATGTCTTTAGGATTTTTTCTAAAGACAAATGACAGTAGACATAGACAAAAATGTTGTCTGTATAGACAGACAAAATAGACAAAAGTATAAACAGAAAAATGTCTACTTTGTCTATTTTGTCTAGGTAGACAGCGAGGACATGTCTACTAGACGAAGTATAAACCGACCTTTAGAGAAATCAATGGAAATTGTGAAAACAATTAAAAATAGCTGTGTGTAGCAAATATGCATGACAAACGAAAATAAATTTTTGTAACTCCGTTTTAAAATTTCTTTTTCGTTTAATTTTCGTTAATAATTTTCCTCAATTTGTTGTATTCGTATTCGTTAGAAAAATTGTAAATGGTCCATTTAATTTTCCTTTTCGTATGAAAATGAATTTTCGAACCCATCTCTACGTAGTTTTATCACAATCATTGTTGTAATTGTCATTGTTCATGCAATTTCATTGTTCACACTGTCGCCGCTATTGTCATCATTGTTGTCATTTTTGTCTTGATCATTGCTTATGTTTTCACTGCCGTCATCTTTGTAACTGGCACAGTCATCCATCATTATAACTATGTAAGGTAGAGGCTATACCTTAACAAGGCCTTCATTGAAGATCTCTCGTTTCTTTCCATCCAACTTGAAGTTCTTAGCACCGCCGTTTACTGAAATCACCAAGCTTGGCCTGTTGGGTTGTGCCATTTTCCAGTGGTTCAGCATCAAGTCAAGCACTAGCGCCGTGTCTGTTTGGTCACTCAGTCTCACATACTGAATAGAATTTAGTGAGGCACTGATGGACATATTTACAAATCACTTTGGCAGGTTTGGCCCTGGATTCGTCATTAGCAAACTCGACTTTTCCAAAACAGGTAGTTGGCATCTCTATGAAAGCCTCTTCTTCCTTCCACACATACTCTTTTTCTGATCTAGGTGAAGGATTCAGGTCAGCTTCAGTTGATCTGCCATGCCCTAAGAATTTCTATTCTGTGGGAATAATGAGTTGGTGAGTCACAGGAAAGTTCGTTTATTGGATCATTCATTTGTTCGTTTCTTCATTTGTTTATTCGCATTTTTTTATGGTTCGTTCATTCGTTTGTTCAATCACTTGTTCAATCAGTCATTCATTTGTTTTTCATCCATCCATTCACTTGTTCTTCATTTAATCATTTTTTCGGTTGTTCAACCAATGGATCGTTTGCTCACTCATTGGTTCATTCCTTCATTCATCTGTTCATTGGTTATATTCTCTGGCTTAAGCCCCTCTCAGGCCCCTAAAGTGTCCACTAGATCCCTAGACACCCAATCTTCATTCATTTGTTCAATTATCTGTACTATCATTCATCCATTCATTCGTTCATTTGTTCTTTTATTTGTTTGTTCATTCGGTTATTTGTTACTTGGTTTGTTTGCTTGTTCATTCATTTGTTGAGTATAAGGGGCCGTCCATAAACTACGATGTTCAAAAATTCAAAATTTTTGACCGCCACCCCACCGTCGTTTTTCGATGTTTTCAGAACAACCGCCCTGTAAAACTAAACTAGAACGTTTTTGGCTGATACCCCCCAGACTAAAGTTGGTACTGTGCCCGACATTAAAAAATCTTCAATAAAATGGACATGACCCCGCAGAAGCTGTAAAAAAGAAACTTTTTGACAGTGAACAACCATTTTGGCGTTTGGAAACATGGACTGGGTTGAGTTTTCCATGTAATATAGTTGCGGACAAAAGCTTCCTACTTCCTAGGCACACGAACGTTGACGTTTTCGACACCAACCCCCACCCCCTCTCTGAACGTTGTAGTTTATGGAGGGCCCCTAATTCGTTCCCTTGTTTGATCATTTGTCTGTTCATTCATTGTTTGGTTTTCATTCGTTGGTTTGTTCCATTTTGTTTTGTTTTCGTTTATATCCCTTGCGTCATGACCAACATTTGTTGCCATGTGACTGGTATGTTTTACCAAATCGCGCGGGAATAAACTGTCTGTCTGTCTGTTTGCCTGTACATTTGTTCGTTCGTTTGTTTGTTCATTCATTCGTTCGTTTGTTTGTTCGGCCATTCGTCCGTTCGTTCGTCCATTCGTTCAGCCATTCGTCCGTTCGTTCGTCCATTCGTTCGTTCGTTCGTTCGTTCGTTCGTTCGTTCGTTCGTTCGTTCGTTCGTTCGTTCGTTCGTTCGTTCGTTCGTTCGTTCGTTCGTTCGTTCGTTCGTTCGTTCGTTCGTTCGTTCGTTCGTTCGTTCGTTCGTTCGTTCGTTCGTTCGTTCGTTCGTTCGTTCGTTCGTTCGTTCGTACTCACCTAGATCAGCCACCTCTGCTGCTTTGTCCTCAACCTGAATTAGCGGAGCCTCTAATGGATCAAGTTTTCTAGGACTCATCTCTGTTGAAGGCACACTGCCAGGGGGTGCTGCAGCCTCAACGTCACTTTCTGAGTTACCAGTAGCAGGAAATACTGCATTTGGTCGCTGAAAGTAGGAAATCTCTACATACTTACAAAAGTATGTGTTTGCAGGGTTTTACCAGAAAGAGTCCAGCAATATTTATAGAGTTTCTTCTGAGAGGCAGTTGTTTCTGGAGCTCTATTCTTTCCAGTTCCTGTTTGACCAATTCCGGTGTTAGAGCCACACTCACTCTGCGCGTGCCCGGACCGGGACTCGGACCGTTACTGTGCGAATTTCGGCGCGTACTTTGAACGCTGGCTTTGCGATTTCGTGGCGTACTGGCAGGAGTAGGCTGTTGACACAGTTGTAGAGTTTGGTAGTGATGCAAACCTTCGATCTCTCCACAATGACATTTTGGCCTGTAGGAAAATTTATTGGTCTATTTATTGATTTATAAAAAAATGATAATGTTACCCCACTGAGGGGTCGAATTTTTTCGTTCCTCTGGGTACGAACTTGCTGCATTCTTTCATGCGAAACGATTCAGTCACGTATTGCACGAACTTCTGCTCTTTCTCCTAGATTTCATAGAGCTTTGTCAGCAAGCATACTGTACATATGTAGCAGTTCTACCGCTGGACGAAGCAAAGGGATGTTATAGAGGTTGATCCAGGCTGGGCTAATTTATATGGTGTATGGCATGGCATGGCTTGCATGTAACAGGTCATTCTCCGATAGGGCGAGATGTTCAGGGGTCTGACGCCGGCCGGAGAGGGGGATGAGCCCAAATTCTAGGGAGGGGGCTAGGCTACTGTGGGAAACATATATGTTTTATGTATATGTTTTAAAACATAAATATGTTTGTTTTTGGGAAAACATATATGTTTATGTTTCTCAATATGTTTGCATGTCAAATATGTTTTGTATTTATATGTTTTGTTGCCAATATGTTTCTAGAAACATATACATATTTTTGCTATAGGAATTCATGATTTCAAGACTTTTGGTTGCTGTTTGACAGTAAACTTTTCCAAAATCTGACTTTCACTTAAACTTATTGAATCTGTGTATGCTATCTAATTTGTTGCAAACCGTTTAAAACATTAAATTCAGAATCTCAAGTTTGAATTATCGAAAATTAAGACAAAATATAAGTGAATAAGCGACTTTTGCACAAATATGTTTTATGTTTAAGAATATGTGCATATTCAATTTTCAGAAACATATGTGTTATTTATATGTTTGATTGGCGAAAAACATATATGTATAGTTATATTAATATGTTTTAAAAATTTAGATATTTTCCCACTGTAGGCTAGGCACAAAAAACGCTCAAGAAATCGCGATTTTGCGGCTAAGAATCGTAAAAAATCGCTAATTTGGCTCAAATACAGGAGGTGAGGCCCCGGAGGTGTCCGCAGGGCATACATACAGGTCCCGGCCGACGTGAGGGATAGGGGATGGGGTTTCGCCCAGAGGGGGTGTAAAATTTCAAAAAGCTTCAGGACGCCTAGAAATGCGCGTTTTCAGCACGTATTTTTCAGTAATGAGGCTAAAAATCGCTATTTTTACCTGTCAAATTTAGAGCTAAAGCAAAAAACGATAAAAATGGTTTCCAACAAACACCGATTTCTCTCAAATATCAGCAGTAAAAATGTCCAAGTCGGTTTTGAAAGGCTCTTCAAGCGACTTTTAAGCTAAAATTTACTTAATTCTTGAGCCAGTTTGTTAGTACTGGAGCCGCTATTAATTAATTCTTGCATTTTTCAGTCGTGGCCTTGAACTCTATCGAGGGTGAATGGGGTTTGGCCTTTCTAGCTAGGGGTTAACCCCCAACCCCCTAGTACATGTATGCCCCAGTGGACAAATTTCCCCTTTCATTTCTAAAGGTTGTCCCCCAAAAATGAATGACCCCAAAATGGAAAAAAATCGACCTGTCCCCGGTCTGCATCAATCGTACCACCACAGTCCCCGAACGTGGGGGGGTACCATACCATCTACGGTGCATGGTGTACCTACCTTTACCATATACACATTGTACAGTCAGGGAAATAACAACATATATGGTATCAGTACACATACGTATATGGAAACGGTACCATATGTGGTGCCGGTACCATAAACGGCGTTAAGTAGCAGATTGTATAATATTAAGGAAATTGCAAAAAAATAGAAAAATTTAAATACCTCGGTCCTACTGTCGATTACCTAGCCCAGACTATGTCTTAGGTAAGTAAAAAATAATTCAAACCGTTGACTCTTCGTTCAATTTATAGTTGTCGGCCTTTCTCGACCTCAGTCCGATTTTCTTGCGATGAGAGTGACAGCGAATCTCGTGGATATCATAATCTTTGGTTTGTTCCAGATCGCTGTCGTCCGAGTCTTTGTCTTTTCGCTTGGATAGATGTCTCATTTTGGCTGGACAGCTAAATCTAGCACTGGCGTATTCTAACCTGGCCGTACCGTGGCCATTGTTAAAGCACAGGCTGGGACTAAAGCTAGCCCCTTAGCAACAATCCACTCAGCACATATCTAGGTTTCGCTTAGCATCAATTGTTGATAATCAGGTCTAGGCGCGTAGCAAAGCTTTAATCACGACAGTCTTTTGTTTTGTTGGGAATAATAGAATGTGTTGTTTGGAATTAAAACTTTATGCAAGACAACACCAGCAAAGGTTTTATCATCGATTATAGAGATGGACCGGCCGCGGTGCCCGCCGGGGTCGAGGTCGAGTGGGTTCCAGCTGAGGTCGGTAGGTAGTCTCCCAGCGCCTTTTCTGACGCTCCACTTGACCCGTTAGAGTTAGAGCAAGGCAGATCTGTGAGAGCTGAAAGGTTGAGTAAAATCAGTTTAGATTTCTAAATGATGAATATGCTTCTTGACTTACTGGAATAAGCATGACCCCAAGAAAGATCGCACACACGATGTACATGTATCGCTTTACCCAATGTAAGACTGCATCCACGCAGTTTCTAGTGTAGACCGATTTACTAGCTAACAGTCTCTGAAATCAATCAATCAATGAATCAATCAATCAATCAATCAATCAATCAATCAATCAATCAATCAATCAATCAATCAATCAATCAATCAATCAATCAGCATTTGTATGAATTAATGAATCAATAATCAAATCAGCCAATCAAACGCAACAAATAAAGGAGAGACCTGTTTTCGAAGCACACCATTTCCGCACATGAAGTTCATTGGCCCGTCAGCATTCTGGAATCAATTTTCAAAGTGTAGTGCAGTTTATCCTTCTCAATTAAGGTACTGTACATAGGGATGGGCACGTAAATTAATTTTCGTCACGCGTAACGTAAATTAAGCGCCGATTTTTAATTTACGTTACGCTTAACAATTACCGTAATTAAAAAAATCTGGATACGGAAATTAAACGAATACGAAAATTAAAATTTAGCAATACGTAAATTAATTTCCGTACGTGAATTAATTTACGTTCCTAGCGTAAAACAGATTTTTCTGTTGAATCCTGAGCCCACCGCATTGTTTTGTTGTATTATAGGCATATTTTTGGTTACTACTGAAACTTAAATGCGACTTTTAAGGTTAATTTTTCGAAAATTTTTCGCCCTTGTCGCACAGAAGCCCAATCCCACTCTTCGAACTGCTAAACCGGTTAATTTCGGTCAATTTCACGGTCGAAATATCTTGTAGATACGTTTTTGAAGGCTTGAATTTGTCAATATGTTATCTCCCTGTATAAGAAAATAGGCAAAAAAGCCAGGCAACTAATAAATTCATGTGTAGGTGTTGTACTACTGTTGGAAAGTTCAGGGTTGAAAAATAGGTTCAGGTTCAAGTCCATCTTCTAAAAAACCTGGACAATACGTAGGTTCAGGTTCAACTCCGGCTGAAATAAAATAGGTTAAGGTTCAGGTTAAAGTCCACAAATTTCAGGTTAAAAACCTATTAATAGATCCAGGTTCAGTCGGACTTGCCAACAGCATGTTGTACATTTAAAATGCATTCAAACAGAGAAGTGAAGTTACATAGTTTCCTTCACTACTAATCTTATATGTAAGTACTGTCATACGTTTAACCATCAGTGCGGTGTGCGGTAGGTAGACTGCAGTCTGTAGTACGTACGTAGTTGGCTAGTTGCTGCGCAGTTATAAAACCCTCAGCAGCTACAGTAATTCAGCCAAAAAACATACCCACGTTTCATTTCTTCCTTTTGGTGTGAAGTTAGATTTCAAAAATACTAATGCAATTCCAATCGAACAAACACAGAATTAAAATTTGCATTGCATACAGTTCATTATATAATTTTTTCCGCGATATTCGATTGCTACTACCTACTAAACGGCGGGATTCTATCGGAAGCCCTGTAATTGTTCCTGAAAATCAAGTAACTACCGTAACGCGGTACCTGCTTACGGCCCTTGGTGAAAAAGCTGCCGAAAATTTTGTACTCGGACAGAACCCCCCACATCGCAATTACCGATATATATTTACGCTTGTGCGTAGTATTGGGCTCAGGTTTAGAATGAGGATTTAATTTAAGCATTAGTTCATGCTCTAATCGAGCTTTAAACCTGTGGTTACGCTCAAGTTAAACAGATCAGCCACCCTACCAAAGTGATATACTAATTGACGCAACTTTGAGCATACCAGTCGGACGGTAAAATGACACTACAGTATCTATCTACTCAACAAATTCGCGTCGAAAACCGTAAACAAACAATTCAAATGAACAGGGCTTCCGATAGATTCCCGCCGTATAGCAATTTTTGAAGAAAAACGAAAATTAATTGACGTTTGGCTGGAATCTTATTCGTTACGACGTTACGGAAATTAATTTACGTAACGCGTTACAGCAAGAAATTGCCCGTTTTAATTTCCGTAACACGTTACGATTACGGAAATTAAAATCTGGTAAAACAGAAATAACGTGTACGTAAATTACCGATTTTAATTTACGTTGCCCATCCCTAACTGTACACACTTCTTGCAACTGTTTGCAGCAAGAATGCGGCACTGAACAGAACGGATAATCGTTGTCTCGATTTTGAGGAGCGCAAGAAAAGTAGTCATTCTTGTTCCAGTCTTGAAATCCGTTTTCTGATAAACCGCAGCATCGGAACTAAAGAAGCTCAATTAAATGGTGAGTTTATAATAAAATTGGAATGGTTTTACGCTCTCTTGAACCCAATCAGTGATGTCCTGCAAATCTGGGTCGTCCCAGTATCTTTTTATCAACTTTACAGATAGTTTCTGCTTAATTGCGTTCAAATAAACGCCTTGCAGAGCAAATCCCAGAACTCCTACCACCAACAGAATCACCACAACAACAATGAGCAAGAAAACCAGCTAAAATCTATACAGTTTTAAAAAAAACGCGAACTAGATGTCAAATGGATACCGTTTTCAACATGCACACATTTTCTCTGAGCGCACCGACGCATCCCAGAGTGCTGAGAACGCCAACAAACAGTCCGACCACTATGAAAATAACGGAAGCGTCGATTAGTAAATCCCAAACCGACGTCACTTTCTGTAGGTGTTCTATCTGCTTTGTAACGAGCGCCCACGTGCCAATTACTACTAGAGCCACTCCTATTCCCTGAAGATGGCATTGGTATATTGCAGAGGGTTATGTATTTTCCTCATAAACATAACAACGAAACTAGATTACACCGAGCAACCGAAAAGATTACATTCAAACTCACCCAAAAAAGGAAATTGAAGAAGAAAAGAAAGTATTTGACGGTCAAAGAGATATAGCTTTCTTGAGGCACTAAGTACATCCGTCGCACCGGCATTTCATCACATTTTCAGAGATTCATACACACAAGACAGTGGCAAAACCGGTGAGCGATAGGACGCCCGTCGTTAAATATTTCGTGCGCAGTTAGTGCAAAGTCTGTGTTCTGCAACCGGTTTTGGGTATTCCTATTAAAATAGTTTCTAACTGCCACTGCACGTGTGATATCATGCAAAAACTGTGTCACCTATGAGTAGCGGACAGCTCACTCAGCGAATACCGGAAACTACCCGGAACCAAAAATAACAGCTCTCATCAGGGATGGATATTTTTTGGAAGAAACTTAACTTCGATATGTTCATTCCATGTTTTTTCGGTTTTATTCCAAAAGCGCGAAAAAACACTAGCTCAAATTACAGTATGATCATGATGCTAGCCTGGTTTGGTCAATAACACTTTTTACACCTTTGTGAATTTGTTCAGACCAGAGATACACGTGTTACTTGTAGATACAAATCGCTAAACAGGCATCAGGCATGACCAATTGAATTGACAAACATTAATAAACGCTGTATACAAACGTTTTTCACACCTGTTTGCCTTCTTGTTTTGCAACGCCAAAATTAGTGTCTGTTGCTGTTTTCTCTAATAGTTTTGTGACAGTCTGGCACACTTCGTATATGTCAATTTTTAACAATAATATGTAGTGTTAACCATACATGTAACAGGTCATCCGCCGATGGGGGGAGGGGGAGTTGGGGGGTCTGGCGCCGGCCGGGGGGTCTGAGCCAAAATTTTGGGAGGGGGTAGGACACTAAAAACGCTCAAAAATCGAAAAAATCGCAATTTTTGAGCTAAAAATCGCAATTTTTGAGCTAAAAATCGTCAAAAATCGCTAATTTGGGCTAAAATACAGCTAAAAAGTGCTGTTTTACAGGCGATTTTGGCAATTTTTGTGTGTGAAATTGTAAAAAATTGCAAAAATTTGCTTGAAAATTTACTTGCCAGAAAAATCGGAGGGGGGTCGGTGAAATCGTCTCGGGGGGGGGGGCCCCATCTGGGGGGGGGTATGGCCTAAGTCGGGTGGGGGGGCAGCCCCCAGACCCCCCTGTTACATGTATGGAACCGACGATATTCGTCGATATTCGATGTCGATATTTTTTTCAGCTCAATGTCTATTGATAGCGATATTTGTAATTACCGGCGCTACCCCTCAGGAATGTTTGTGAAGAATTGTGTATGGAAAATTGTGATAAAGTATGCCTAGATTAGGTTTAAATGAGCTCAGAATAGCTTATGTTAACCTACGTACTTTAACGAGAAATAAGCCGAAAAACCTTGATTTTGATTTCTGTCAAAGCGGATTTTTTGCTTACCATCCTATCAAACCCTCCATCAGCCGTTGTTACCCCGTTAAGCCCCACTCAGGATTTGAAAACTTACCACATCTCACTCAGCCGAACTGCTCTCCCATGCCTGCTTTTGCTGACCTGCTTCAGGTGTGCTGAGTGAGTAGCTCCTCAGTGTTGCTGCTGATGTTTATGAGCCTAAGCGTTACCGTCTAAAAGCAGGGAATGCGAGAAATTGATGTTTCTGGGAGCTACTATGCCACTCTCACGTATTGACTATACCATCGGTTTCTACATTGTCTAGGAAAAACTGTTTTTCCTGTTCCAGTGAAAAACTTTGTGTAAAATCTATTTCTTCTCCTTTTCCGAACAAATAAATATCGATGCGAAATATCGCGACGCGATATTCATAGCGATATTGGAAAAGGGTCGATATATCTATCTTTCGATATCGTATATCGTCTGAACCATACATGTGCTACAGTAGGGGGTTTGTTGGTGGTTGCCCCTAGCTAGAAAGGCCAAACCACCCTCACACCCGACCCAAAAATGCAAGTTCTAGTAGCGGCTCCAGTACTATCAAACTGACTCAGAAGTAAACTAATTTTTAGCTTAAAGTTCGCTTGAAAACAAGCCTTCGGAAACCGAATTTGGCGTTTCCGCTGCTGATGTTTAAGAGAAATCGGTGTTTTTCGAACCATATCAAAATCAAAGGCCTTCTTCACTTTCAAAGGAACCAGAATATTTTTGTATTAAAATTATGATTTTGGTATTGCTTTTCGATTTTACCACTACCTCGTCGGCTACATTTGCAACACATTTCAAATGCGTCAAAATGTTTTCCCATGCCTTTTTGCATGTTTTGATTCGAAGAAAAGAAACTCAAAGAAGGTGGATTCAACATACAATGTAATTTCCAAAGGCTTCTATGACATTATCATAGCAAACTACCACTGCTGTATACTAAATTCATACCAAAATCATTCATACCAAAATCATATCATAAACTGAACAAGCTAGTACTATACCATACCATATCGAATTCAAATGGCCAAGTTTACATCATACCATACCATACCATATCAAGTTCAAAGTTTGAATTTGGTAGGCATCCCTGCCGGTCTTGGTTAGTAGGCAAATGGGAACCGACTGCAGCTGTCTAAGCAACTGAGCTACAATAGCAACCAGACATGTGTTGAGACAAACTGATTTGGGACAGCTGCCACTGAGCCACTGAGACCCGCCCGGACTGACACCGAGCATATGTGCCGGCTAGTAGGTCGTGAAGGGAGTAAAAATAAGGGCAGGATGTGATTGAGCGTGACGGGTCCATCCATAGGGTGCCTAAAGCAGTGGTTGCGCCCCGCCAGGACAATCCATGTATCCAATTTCTTATATTTTCTTAATCATACTTGTGTATTGCAGTCCATTCTAGGAATAGAGCATTGTCGTCGTACTACGTTCAGATAGTCACAACACATTCTATCATCAATATAAACTGCTGTCGAAAAAGGAACCAACAGACAACGTTCTGTCACAGTCGAAACGCAACCAATCACAAATTAGAATTCAATACTATTACAATAAGTCTGTGCTGAGCAGACAAGGGCAAAGAGGGTGGGTGGGTGCTAAGGGGCTCCCTCAGGCTCAGAGCTACCTCCCCTCTGGCCCATGCAGTACGT
This sequence comes from Sabatieria punctata, assembly GCA_030248155.1. Classification (NCBI taxonomy): domain Eukaryota; kingdom Metazoa; phylum Nematoda; class Chromadorea; order Araeolaimida; family Comesomatidae; genus Sabatieria; species Sabatieria punctata. Next base: position 76,133 of record JASANB010000126.1, on the reverse strand, counting down.
ATATGTAACTGGTCATCCGCTGAGGATGTAGGGGGTCTGAACCCAAATTCTGGGGGAGCGTGTTTGGGTAGTAAAAACGCTTAAAATACGCAAAAAATCGGAATTTTTGGTAAAAAAAAAGTTAGTTTGGGCTCAAATAAAGCTAACAAGTACTGTTTTACTGCCGATTTTAGTGTCTGAAATTGTCAAAATTGTAAAAATTTGCTGAAAAATTACTTGCCAGTATGGGGTAATGAAATGGACATGTTGGTCTGATCATAGGGCCGTACAGGCCCCCCAATATATCGGATCGGATCGGATTACTTGCCAGAAAAATCGGAGGGGAGTCGGTGTCTGGTGGACAAAGTCGGGTAGCGGCAAACCCCGCGGACCCCTCTGTTACATGTATGCTCTGGCTTCATCCAAACTTCGGACATTTGGAATAATTTTGAACCGACAAATATGATAAAGGTAATATTATTATATCAGGCATAATTGGGCTAAAATAGCATAGCTTAAAATTAGTGAAAAATCAGATAAAAACCTTCATTTTAGCCAGAACAGAAACTCAACTTTCAGTCTTACTACCCTCTCAGGCGCTTCCAAATCAGAACGGCACCTCCCCAGGAATTGTAAATTCTACACAAACACAGCTGAAATGCTACCGTAGGTCATATCAGGTTCAGCAGAACAAAACTAATCTACACCGACCAGACAAATCATTCAACTGTAGAGCAAAAAAGTCATCTACCATTCAAAGAACATTTTCCATGTCCAAGCTCTGCTCATTATGAATTGAGATTGATCTGGACCTCACACCTCTGGGGTCGAGCAGAGCAGATCCTTGACTGAACCTTTTAGGGGAGGTGGTAGGCGTGAGGGGGTCGGTATCGGAGAGCTGTGGCTGGAGGGGTTTCGTTTCGCTGGGGGTCTCGGGTGTGCCTGTGTCAGTTTCGGCTTGCTTCAGCTGCATCAGGAACTGCTCCCGCATGGTGCTCTGGTCTTTCGGCATCACCGGCGGACTCTGCTCCCCCTGCGTGTTGGGCGCTCTGTGTGCGTGCGGACTGTTGCTCGTGCCATCCTCTGTATCTCCATTTATCTTAGTTGGTGCCGCGCGACGCAGTTGTCGCTGTTGCCTGGCCTGCTTGCGGTGGCTGTGGACCTGAAAGTAAGCTTTGTCTGTGCACAGGCTGAATGCAACAGGTCATGAAAGCGATAGAGGCAAACTGTACTTGGTAGCTGGGAAGTCCGATCACGATCACCCCCAACACTGCCAGCCCAACGATTCCGATGATGGCCCAGGGGTTGCAGAAGAGGTGCTCGCATTTTGGAGGAGGAGGAAGGGTTGAAGTTGTAATCCGGTATGCGAACTGTTTTCTGGTGGCCCCTGCCGGTAGGTAACGGACGCAAACGGCCTGGATGGCTACAACGATGTTATGCTGTTACATAAACTGTGCCGAGTATGCTCGCCTTAAGCCATACATGTAACAGCTCCGGGCCGACCTGGTGGGAGGGGGGTAGGGGGGTCCTCAAATGGGGGGTCGAGGGGGGGTTTCGTCCAGAGGTGGGGTCCAAAATTTCAAAAAGCTCCAGAAGGCCTGGAAATGCGTTTTTAGCACGTTTTTTTCAGTAAGGATGCTAAAAATCGCAATTTTAAGCTGCCAAATAGCTTTTTAGAGCTAAAAACAAGCAAAAAATGACAAAAAGGGCTTCCAAAAACACCGATTTCTCTTAAATATCAGCAGTGGAAGCGCCAAATTCGGTTTCCAAAGGCTTTTCAAGTGAATTTTAGGCTAAAAATTAGTGATTTCTGACCCAGTTTGTTAATACTGGAGCCACCACTAGTACTTGTATTTTTTGGTCGGGGGGGGGGGGGTCCCTTAACCTGTCTCGGGGGGGGGGGGCGGGGGGTTTGGCCTTTCAAGATGGGGGGGTAACCCCCCAAACCCCCCTAGTACATGTATGCCTTAAGCAGTGCAGGCAAACTAAGTTCAATCAACGTTCTAGTCTATAATTTTTGCAACGTTAATTTTGAGCATTTCTTCTACTGCGATTTCGGTCAAAACAGAGCCTGAAATTATGAGGAAAGCAATATGTATTGTGCAACTGCAACCGTAATGAAGAAGTTGCTTTGACTTGTATAAAAATTGACAAAATAGTGCATCATAAGGTTACTTGCAGTTCTGAATAAAAGACCAGACTAACTTTTGAAGCCGGCAAGGTTAGCTTCGACCCTTGATTTAGTGGAAAAGGTGGCGCCCTCATCGTAGTAGCAGTAGGCCATTTTCGCAGGAAACAGACCAAAAGCATTGATTCTTCGATTGAACAAATCAATCTCCGTGCCAGCCTCTGCACAACCTTCCACTCCTTTCTTCCACGGAAAGATTACTGCTCCAACCAGAACCTGAAAGCAGTAGGACTAAAGTCTCTTCAAAAATCTTCGGCGCTGGGTACATCCGGCAGTGTCCCGAATTTATGCGTGGTGTGAACCCCATACATGCATATATGGATCTGTTCCTCTCATCAACGAGATTACTATACTGTTCTCGAAATTTGCATATTGGACTTTAGTTAGAAGAAACAGACCTGACAAAAATATCGGCTTTTTTTAAAAAGCGCCAATTTTTGTGCTGATACAAGATTCGGATTCTCCAACCTTTAGGCATTTAAAAAATACTGCCATATATGGTCTACGATCAACCCTACCAAAGTTACACTCGATTTTCTAATGCCGACAAGCGGTCAAAATTTTGCTCTTCCATAGTTAATCACAAAAATTAATTCAAGAAGGTACACATGGGGCTATTTTCCTCCAACCAATTTCAGCTTCACGGTTCTACATATATTATTTCGGACATGCTGAATCCAGCGGTCAAAGTGGTTTTGCTCTACAACTTTGTTTTTTGCTAGAAATTTGACCTTGAAGTTAGGGTGTCCATCAGCAGAAACCAAATCTGGTATCGGCAGAGAAACTGGCGTTTTGCCAAAAAAAAAAAGATGAGGTTCTTGCTGGGCGCTTTTCTTCTTAGCAAGGTATAGTATGCAAATTTTGATAATAGATTAGACACAGACATCGCATTGATGAGAGGAACAGATCCACATGTACATGTTTGGGGTGTGCTTGCACCTCATCACCGCAAAATAACTTGAAATTAAGTCTCAGCAATTTCTGATGGAGACCCTAACTTCGAGGTCAAATTTCTAGCAAAAATCAAAGCCATAGAGCAAAACCAATGTAACTGCTGGATTCAGCATGTCCCAAATAATATAGATCCGTGAAGCTCAAATTGGTTGGAGGAAAAAACCCCATGTGTACCTTCTTGAATGAATTTTATTGCTTACGCAATTATGGATCTGAGCGCTTGTCGGCGTTAGAAAATCGACTGTAGCTCTGGTAGCGTTGATCGTAGACCCATCAACGGTAGGATTTCTGAGATGCCTGAAGGCTGGGGAATCTGAATTCTGAATCGATTTTTTGTCAGGCCTCCTTCTTCTAAGTAACGTACAATATGCAAATTTCGAGAACAGTATAGTAATCTCGTTGATGAAGGGAACAGAACCATATATACATGTACAATGTATGGGGTTCACACGACGCATAAATTCGGGACACTGCCGGATGTAGCGCCAAAGATTTTTGAACAGACTTTAGTTTTCTTGTGTCTATGAACGAACCAATCGGTTCATCTCATGTAACAACGTTCCAACCAGTTAGCATGACCTAAAAGGCTGAATTGCGCTGCAGAGAAAAATGGAGGGATCCTGTCCCGATCCAATGGAAGTGGTCTTCCTGTTACCCTTTGTGCGGTCTTTGATGCAGAAACAAATCCAACCTGCTCAGTGCACTTGTCTGGCAGTACGTTGTTAATTTCTGAGCCGACCACAAGTTGATGGGTGAGGATAATGAGGATCTTAATGGTCTTCAAACTCTCGCCGATATCAACTGGATTCTTGGGAGCTGGGGTGAAGACGTTCCTAGCAGCGTACGTCACTACTCCCACCAGTCCTGCCTGCTCGCTGAGGATTCCTGGAGGTGCATCGGTCATCCAGCCCTCTAGACTGAACACCAATTCCATCAATGAGCCGAGCGGCGCCACCACTTTGAACTTGGGGTCTTGGTTGGGAAAGGTCCAGACCAGACCGAAACGAGCTGATTGCATGAACGAACTGAAAGTTGGTTGGGTGCTTATTGTCACTCCAGAATGTTACAACAGTGAACGACGCTTTTGCTCTGCAAGTACAGTAAAAAGATCTAACTAAAAACGTAACCAATTCAAAACAACCTTCTTTCTTTCAGAAGAGATAACACTGATGGTCATAGAATACTGATTGGCTCCACTCTGCTAGCGATTAGCATAGCAAAGCGTGCAGCTGTCCTAGCAGACGTGCGTACCTAGCAATCTCCCCTACAGCGATGGATATCTGGTCATGGTAGAGCTTTCTGGGATGCCCTCCAAATTCGTCGGAACCAGAAATCACCAGTACTACTTCATACTCGTGACTGCTGAGCAGCTGCATGCAAATTGCTACCAACAGCAGCCGCATATTAGCAGTCCTTCTCAGCATCTGGGCTACTGTTATTGATGGAACACCAAAAAACACTTGATCTAATATTCATAAGAGAGGTTGATGATGCGCGTGAGGCCTAAGAATGCTGCCAGCTGCAGCTGGTTCATACTGCAGATCAAGAATCTCAATGCAGATTCAAAGCGAATCTGACAAAATGAAGCATAGTTTTATGTTTTATACTGTATTTGTATGACCAAGTGGATCAAAGTCCAATCAAATGGCTACATACATTCAAAGAAGGTTAAGGATTGAGTGTGCACTGCACATTTGAATGGTTGGAGGTAAAGGAATTACTGAAGAAATCTCAACCAGCTGGACTTAGGTACATCCAGTTGCAGGGCATTGCTTTTTTCTCAACTAAATTTGACATTACACACTCTGCACTCAAATGCTTCTTTCTCCGTTTGGCTCAAATTTTCAGCAAACATCAAACAAGACAATTGGCTAAAGATCGCGAGAAAATTCTAACATGTAGCGGTTCTGTGATCCGAAAACTTAGAATCAGGTGGTCGACGGAGAATCTATTTTTTTCCGGTAATTCAAACAGTATTGGCACCAACCACTGTAGCTCAAACGACACTAAAATTAAGGGATTTACAAAACATGATCGAAAATTCTATAGTTGAGAAATCTGCATTGCACCTTCTAGAATAAAAGCACTGACTGAATCAGTTATTAATAAACGCAGATTGTAGATGGAAGTTCGGACAAAAAATCTTCAGAATCGTTATTGTACTGGTTTTATGAAGGAAAGTCACATTTAGCCATGTTTTTTAAGTTCGCCAATTTTAGTTTCCTTTGAGCTATAGGTGTGCGTGTGCCCAGATAGTATGTCATGCCCAATGGCAACAACAAGCATTCCTGTAGGTGTCACACCAATATTTTTAATTACCGAAAAAGAACCATAAGCTGATGTTCAACAAAATGCATTTTTTAATGACGAAATCGGCGTCTGATACCGCAAATGCAGTTGCAGCTAGAGTTGGTTGCATCTAACACTCACGATAATCTGCAAATGAGCAGAACAATTAGAGCTATAATAACATTGCGAAATATTGGCTATATATAACATCGAGAAGCTGACCAACATATCACACCAAGCACTATTTATAATAGCAGAAATAACAATTGAAACATTTCAAACAAACAGCCTCCACTCCAGTCACAGGTTGCGTTGCGTTCTATTCCCTAATACATGCTGACAGCAATGATAGCACTGACTGTGCATGGCAAAACTACATTGTAATCTTCACTACACAATCAATTCAACTGCATGTGCATGCAGATCAAACGAATTCAGCTATGCTGGTCAATCTAACCATTCCAATTATTCAGAGAACATTTTCCGAGTCGAAACTCTCATTTTGGATTGAGATCGATTTCGACCTCATAGGAACACCAATACTTCTGGGGTCGAGCAGAGAAGCTGCTTGACTTGACTTCTTGGGGGAGCCAGTAGGTGTGAGGGGGTCGGTTTCGCGTTCCCCAATGGAGAGCTGTGGCTGGAGGGGTTTCTTTTCGCCAGGGGTCTCGGGTGTGCCGGTGTCAGTTTCGGCTTGCTTCAACTGCATCAAGAACTGCTCCCGCATGGTGCTCTGGTCTTTCGGCGCCATCGGCGAACTCTGCTCCCCCTGCTGGTTGGATGATCGGTGCACCAGCGGACTGTCGGTGGTCCAGTTCTCCGTCTCTCCGATCATTCCATTTATCTTGGGTGTGGCCAAACGCAGCTGCCGCAATTTCTTGGCCTGCTTTCGGTGTATATAGATCTGAAACAAACAGGTAATTCCAATCAGTCACAAGACACCATCAAATAACCTGGTAGCTGGGTAGTCCGATAACCACGATGACCAAGACAACCAGCCCAGCGATTCCTATGACAGTCCAGGGATTGCAGAAGATATGCTCGCATTTTGGAGGAGGAGGAACGGTCGAAGTAGTCCTGCGGTAAGCGAACTGTTTTCTGGTGGCGCCCTGGGGTAGGAAATTGGCGCAAGCTACCTGGATGGCTAGAATTTTGTGAATTATGTTATGACCAGATGATAACCAAATTTAGTGCACACTAAGAAGAATAAACCAGGGCTGTTGGGTCGGTTTTTTCTTCGGTTTTTTCGTTTTTTTTCGAAAAAAAACGGTTTTTTCCTAGGGGCTCGGAAAAAAACTAAAATGCGGAAAAACTCAAGTAAGTTTTTCAAGGAAACAGGCACAATAACTGGTTAAATTCGCGTCAAATGCTTTGAATTTACGTTAATAGAAGCCTTACAAGCATTTCCAGGGCATAACTAAGCTGTTTTTGGCAAAAAATGTCTGTACCATTTTCAGGCAATTTTTATTATTGTATTTTTGTTGTTTTAAAATCAAATTACTACTCTAAAAGATGAAACTTGTGCGTTTCGTAATAAAACACATGCTATTTCGTTGAATTCTGCAATAAAAAGCGATTGTTACAAAATTTTTTCTGTCATGTCGGAAAATAACTTTTGGAAAAAAACCGGAAAAAAACTGAAAAAAAAAACCGGCTTGAGTTTTTTCCGGAAAACAAACAGCCCTGGAATAAACACATTGCAAAATTGGTTATGTCATTCAATTATGCAGGGCAGACAGTAAACAGTTAGAAAGTAAGGGGGAATAGCAAGAAGTAGAAAGGCTAAAATAAGTAGGTCTTATCCACTGTGAATTTGATTTCGGCCCTCAAACGTTGATCTTATTCAGTACTCAACTTGGACGCAAGCCTTCGAGCATTTCAATGTGCGTAAGCAATGCTGTTGTACTAAAGATTCATTCAGCTACACTGCAAATCTGGAATCATGCTGAGCAACTGAACAGCCATTCAGTTCTGCAATGTGGAAAGACCGATCGATGCATTAAGAGTCGTTCTCTGGTCAGATCGCGTTTTTCCCCTTTGCCCTATTCAGACCCAAAATTGAAACTTTGAGCTAGAGAGCTGCGAGTTGGCACACTAATACATACTAATGAGTTATCTTTCAGCTGCAAAGGATTAGTGGATCTGACGCTCCTGTCCTGAGATATAGCCTTTCGAAAATCGGTCCGCTTAACTATGGGACCAAAATTTCAAAGTCTAGTTTCTCGCTTCATACTCGGAATTCGGACCTAAAAATTGGGGGTTTTAGAGTACTTTTAGACTGCTTTAAGAAACTTTTGTCAAATTTTCGTTTTCAGAAAAAAAATTTTTTTTCGCCCCCTTTGCGCCCCCCTAGCTCGTCTGGAACCCCCCCAACCCAGTTTTTTTTATTTCAGAAAAATGTTGCGCTATCAATTACCTACCGTTTGGTGTGAAGCATTGTTTGCCCAGACCCGTGGAGCGTGAGAAAATTGAGGTCAAATATGTCCAGGTCGCAAAATTTTCGCACTTTTCTCAGGTCAAATATTTCCAAGTCTGGTTTTCCACCTACTAGTACGAATTCGGACTTAAAAATTGGGGGGGGGGGGGTTTAGATTACTTTTAGACTGCTTTAAGAAACTTTTGTCAAATTTTCGTTTTCAGAAAAAAAATTTTTTTTCGCCCCCTTTGCGCCCCCCTAGCTCGTCTGGAACCCCCCAACCCAGTTTTTTTTATTTCAGAAAAATGTTGCGCTATCAATTACCTACCGTTTGGTGTGAAGCATTGTTTGTCCAGACCCGTGGAGCGTGAGAAAATTGAGGTCAAATATGTCCAGGTCGCAAAATTTTCGCACTATTCTCAGGTCAAATATTTCCAAGTCTGGTTTTCCACCTACTAGTACGAATTCGGACTTAAAAATTGGTAGTTTTAGAGTACTTTTGGACTGCTTTAAGAAACTTTTCTCAAATTTTCGTTTTCAGACAAAAAAATTTTTTTCCCCACCTTTTCGCCCCCCTAGCTCGTATTTAACCACCCCTACCCAGTTTTTTTTATTTCAGAAAAATGTTGCGCTATCAATTACCTACCGTTTGGTGTGAAGCATTGTTTGCTTAGACCCGAAAAACGTGAGAAAATTGAGGTCAAACATGTCCCGGTCGCAAAATTTTCGCACTTTTCTCAGGTCAAATATTTCCAAGTCCGGTTTTCCACCTACTAGTACGAATTCGGACTTAAAAATTGGGGGGTTTAGATTACTTTTAGACTGCTTTAAGAAACTTTTGTCAAATTTTCGTTTTCAGAAAAAAAATTTTTTTTCGCCCCCTTTGCGCCCCCCTAGCTCGTCTGGAACCCCCCAACCCAGTTTTTTTTATTTCAGAAAAATGTTGCGCTATCAATTACCTACCGTTTGGTGTGAAGCATTGTTTGCCCAGACCCGTGGAGCGTGAGAAAATTGAGGTCAAATATGTCCAGGTCGCAAAATTTTCGCACTTTTCTCAGGTCAAATATTTCCAAGTCTGGTTTTCCACCTACTAGTACGAATTCGGACTTAAAAATTGGGGGGTTTAGATTACTTTTAGACTGCTTTAAGAAACTTTTGTCAAATTTTCGTTTTCAGAAAAAAAATTTTTTTTCGCCCCCTTTGCGCCCCCATAGCTCGTCTGGAACCCCCAACCCAGTTTTTTTTATTTCAGAAAAATGTTGCGCTATCAATTACCTACCGTTTGGTGTGAAGCATTGTTTGCCCAGACCCCGTGGAGCGTGACAAAATTGAGGTCAAATATGTCCAGGTCGCAAAATTTTCGCACTTTTCTCAGGTCAAATATTTCCAAGTCTGGTTTTCCACCTACTAGTACGAATTCGGACTTAAAAATTGGGGGGTTTAGATTACTTTTAGACTGCTTTAAGAAACTTTTGTCAAATTTTCGTTTTCAGAAAAAAAAATTTTTTTTCGCCCCCTTTGCGCCCCCCTAGCTCGTCTGGAACCCCCCAACCCAGTTTTTTTTATTTCAGAAAAATGTTGCGCTATCAATTACCTACCGTTTGGTGTGAAGCATTGTTTGCCCAGACCCGTGGAGCGTGAGAAAATTGAGGTCAAATATGTCCAGGTCGCAAAATTTTCGCACTATTCTCAGGTCAAATATTTCCAAGTCTGGTTTTCCACCTACTAGTACGAATTCGGACTTAAAAATTGGTAGTTTTAGAGTACTTTTGGACTGCTTTAAGAAACTTTTCTCAAATTTTCGTTTTCAGAAAAAAAAATTTTTTTCGCCCCCTTTGCGCCCCCCTAGCTCGTCTGGAACCCCCCTACCCAGTTTTTTTTATTTCAGAAAAATGTTGCGCTATCAATTACCTACCGTTTGGTGTGAAGCATTGTTTGCTCAGACCCGAAAAACGTGAGAAAATTGAGGTCAAACATGTCCCGGTCGCAAAATTTTCGCACTTTTCTCAGGTCAAATATTTCCAAGTCCGGTTTTCCACCTACTAGTACGAATTCGGACTTAAAAATTGGGGGTTTTAGAGTACTTTTGGACTGCTTTAAGAAATTTTTGTCAAATTTTCGTTTTCAAAAAAAGAAATTTTTTTCGCCCCCTAGCTCGTCTGGAACCCCCCAACCCAGTTTTTTTATTTCAGAAAAATGATGCGCTATCAATTAGCTACCGTTTGGTGTGAAGCATTGTTTGCCCAGACCCGTGGAGCGTGAGAAAATTGAGGTCAAACATGTCCCGGTGGCAAAATTTTCGCACTTTTCTCAGGTCGAAAATTCCAAGTCTGCTTTTCTACCTACTAGTACGAATTCGGACTTAAAAATTGGGGGTTTTAGAGTACTTTTAGACTGCTGTAAGAAACTTTTGACAAATTTGACAAGGTAAAAGCGCAAAGGGGGCGAAAAAAATTTTTTTCTGAAAACGAAAATTCGACAAAAGTTTCTTAAAGCAGTCTAAAAGTACTATAAAACCCCCAATTTTTAAGTCCGAATTCGTACTAGTAGGTGGAAAACCGGACTTGGAAATATTTGACCTGAGAAAAGTGCGAAAATTTTGCTACCGGGACATGTTTGACCTCAATTTTCTCACGTTCTTCGGGTCTGAGCAAACAATGCTTCACACCAAACGGTAGGTAATTGATAGCGCAACATTTTTCTGAAATAAAAAAACTGGGTTGGGGGGTTCCAGACGAGCTCGGGGGCGCAAAGGGGGCGAAAAAAATTTTTTTTTCTGAAAACGAAAATTTGAGAAAAGTTTCTTAAAGAAGTCTAAAAGTACTCTAAAACCCCCAATTTTTGAGTCCGAATTCGTACTAGTAGGTGGAAAACCGGACTTGGAAATATTTGACCTGAGAAAAGTGCGAAAATTTTGCTACCGGGACATGTTTGACCTCAATTTTCTCACGCTCCACGGGTCTGGGCAAACAATGCTTTATACCAAACGGTAGGTAATTGATAGCGCAACATTTTTCTGAAATAAAAAAACTGGGTTGGGGGGTTCCAGACGAGCTAGGGGGGCGCAAAGAGGGCGAAAAAATTTTTTTTTCTGAAAACGAAAATTTGACAAACGTTTCTTAAAGCAGTCTAAAAGTACTCTAAAACCCCCAATTTTTAGGTCCGAATTCCGAGTATGAAGCGAGAAATTAGACTTTGAAATTTTGGTCCCATAGTTAAGCGGACCGATTTTCGGAAGGCTATATCTCAGGACAGGAGCGTCAGATCCACTAATCCTTTGCAGCTGAAAGATAACTCATAAGTATGTATTAGTGTGCCAACTTACAGCTCTCTAGCTCAAAGTTTCAATTTTGGGTCTGAATACTGAAACTCGATGCGGCCAGAGAACGACTCTTAATTCGCTCAATATTTAATTATTAATTATTAATTAATTACCAAAAACGGCCATCTTATTCATATATGCTGCACCCTGAGATAAGATTCATAGTTCTGCTTGTGAGGGAAAGCTCAAACTAACTTTTGAAGCCAGGTAGGTTAGCTTCGACCAGCCTCAGTAATAGGCCAGTTGGTTTTTATTAGTCAAAGTCGATAGACAGTATTTTAGGTTTTGGTTCAGCCTCAGTAATAGGCCAGTTTGTTTTTATTGGCCAACGTCAATAGACAGTATTTTAGCGCACTTGGCAGATATTTTGGCATCCAGATCAACATTGTTTGGATGGTAGTTGATCGGGTCAGACAAGCGTGCTTTTGCTCTCTCTCGCCATAAGACTAGCTTATAAACTGCACAGATTGTGCGCAAAGTTTTGAGCAACTGAACAGCCATTCAGTTCTGCAATGTGGAAAGACCGATCGATGCATTAATTCGCTCAATATTTAAGATGCATTTTGCGAGAAAGTCAGCTTTGAGGGGGCAAGCAGGGCCATCTCACGGATCTGGCTGATATTTATATCTATTAAAATAGAGCACAGTCGAAGACCAACGGTGCATGCCCGGCCACCAGCAACCCCCTAGAACCGGAGCTACACCCCCTCAAAGTTGGGTCGGCAGCAATTTTCGGGCTCATTTTAATAGCTCTGACACCCTCCATTCAAACGATCACCCTTCATTCGTTTCTTAACCTAGGATCCCGACTCGCATATGGTTTTCTAGCTGGTCCAATGGCCTTTCATTTTCTGGTACTCCCGTTTCCAGATCATAGCTGGTTACCGAGATATTCGCCGAAAACTGCGAAATTTCCACAAAATGCCACTCCGTTTTTTTTCGAAAAATCTTAATAACTTTTTGTGCAAAGGCCCTGCCAAGCTAATGTTTTAACAAATGTTAGGCATGAGTTGGCCAAACAAAACGAGCGCCCCAAAGTGTGCGGTTAGGGGGGGAGGGGGGTGTTTTGGCCTCTCAAAGGTGTTCGAAAAAAATTTTTTTCTGCAAAGCTTAGTTGTTATCATACTGTTATATGCAGTTTTCTGTGCTGAGTTCGAAAATGCATTCAGTTTAGCTAGATTCGCTCTGGATCGGGAGAAATTGGCGTCCAAAGTTGAGACCAACCCTTTTTCTTGACTGGCACTACTCGCTAGTATGACAATTAACTGCGGTGCAATGCAGTTTTTCTTATGTAGTTTTTGCTGCTGATTCCGAAAATAACTTTATTTTTGCTCTACGTTGCCTACTTTTGAAGATATCGGCATTTTTATGATTTGAGAAGAAAATGGCTGCACTTGCTATAACATGCTCGTTTGAAAGGTGACTCAATTCAGTCGCATCTAGGGTACAGAGCCATAAAAATTTATATTACCTAATGCAGTTTTTACCGCTGATTACGAAAATGACATCTGTTTTTCAATCTGACTGCTCCTGAGCTACTTATGTAACTTTTATGCCCTGGTATTCAGACAATAAGCTATCTGTCAAATCTGGGGATAACATGGTATCTATCTGGTGCAGTTTTCTCCGCTGATTCAGAATATCACCATATTTTTGCGCTACGGCCACTCTGTCACAAGTTATGGACCTCCAAAGTTTCATTAAGAAACATGCAGTGAGAAGCAGTAATCCTAAAATAAATGTTCAGCATTGTAGCATTTCTGAAGGGAACCTTTTGTCAGTCAATAGCGTGCCCGACCTATTTTGACCCGCTGAGTTCAAAAATGGCGTTTGTTTTAATCTATAGTTACTCGTTTTGGAGATATGTGAATATTAATGCAAATTTTGTTTGATCAGTAATATCTCAAAATTGAACAGAGTAGAGAAAAACAAAGGTCATTTTTGAACTCAGCGGGTCAAAATAGGTCGGGTACACTATTGACTGACAGAAGGTTCCCTTCACAAATGCTTGAATGCTGAACATTTATTTTAGGATTACAGCTTCTCACGGCTTTTTTCTTAATGAAACTTTGGAGGTCCATAACTTGTGACACAGTGGCCGTAGCGCAAAAATATGGTCATATTCTGAATCAGCGGAGAAAACTGCACCAGATAGATACCATGTTATCCCCAGATTTGACAGATAGCTTATTGTCTGAATACCAGGGCATAAAAGTTACATAAGTAGTCAGGAGCAGTCAGATTGAAAAACAGATGTCATTTTCGTAATCAGCGGTAAAAACTGCATTAGGTAATATAAATTTTTATGGCTCTGTACCCTAGATGCGACTGAATTGAGTCACCTTTCAAACGAGCATGTTATAGCAAGTGCAGCCGTTTTCTTCTCAAATCATAAAAATGCCGATATCTTCAAAAGTAGGCAACGTAGAGCAAAAATAAAGTTATTTTCGGAATCAGCAGCAAAAACTACATAAGAAAAACTGCATTGCACCGCAGTTAATGGTCATACTAGCGAGTAGTGCCAGTCAAGAAAAAGGGTTGGTCTCAACTTTGGACGCCAATTTCTCCCGATCCAGAGCGAATCTAGCTAAACTGAATGCATTTTCGAACTCAGCACAGAAAACTGCATATAACAGTATGATAACAACTAAGCTTTGCAGAAAAAAAATTTTTTCGAACACCTTTGAGAGGCCAAAACACCCCCCTCCCCCCCTAACCGCACACTTTGGGGCGCTCATTTTGTTTGGCCAACTCATGCCTAACTTTTGTTAAAACATTAGCTTGGCAGGGCCTTTGCACAAAAAGTTATTAAGATTTTTCGAAAAAAAAACGGAGTGGCATTTTGTGGAAATTTCGCAGTTTTCGGCGAATATCTCGGTAACCAGCTATGATCTGGAAACGGGAGTACCAGAAAATGAAAGGCCATTGGACCAGCTACAAAACCATATGCGAGTCGGGATCCTAGGTTAAGAAACGAATGAAGGGTGATCGTTTGAATGGAGGGTGTCAGAGCTATTAAAATGAGCCCGAAAATTGCTGCCGACCCAACTTTGAAGGGGTGTAGCTCCGGTTCTAGGGGGTTGCTGGTGGCCGGGCATGCACCGTTGGTCTTCGACTGTGCTCTATTTTAATAGATATAAATATCAGCCAGATCCGTGAGATGGCCCTGCTTGCCCCCTCTCTTCGGCACCAAAGCTGACTTTCTCGCAAAATGCATCTTAATTATTAATTAATTACCAAAAACGGCCATCTTATTCATATATGCTGCACCCTGAGCCAAGATTCATAGTTCTGCTTGTGAGGGAAAGCTCAAACTAACTTTTGAAGCCAGGTAGGTTAGCTTCGACCCTTGATTTGGTGGAAAAGGTGGCACCCTCATCATAGTAGCAGTAGGCCATCTTTTCGGGAAACAGACCAAATGCATTGATTCGTCGATTGAAGAGATCGATTTCTGTACCAGCCTCTGCACATCCCTCTACACCTTTCTTCCAGGGGAAGATCACTGCTCCAACCAGAACCTGAAAGTTTCCGAAGACCATGTCTTTACAGATCATTGGCCAATGGACGGGCATCAAACTTGGGAACAAGGGGGAAAATCGGTTGGCCAGTTTGGCAATTCTGGCTGTCGTCTTGTGGGAAAGGGTCTACACTTGCAAGTGAGACACAGAGAGACAGATGAAAACCGACCTGTTCAGTGCACTTGCCCGGCAGTACGTTGTTGATTTCCGAGCCGACCACAAGTTGATGGGTGAGGATAATGAGGATCTTGATGGTCTTCAAACTCTCATCGATATCAATTGGGTTTTTGGGAGTTGGGGAGAAGACATTCCTGGCAGCGAACGTCACCACTCCAACCAGACCGGCCTGCTCACTCAGGATTCCTGGAGGTGCGTTGGTCATCCAGCCCTCCAGACTGAACACCAAATCCATCAGTGATCCTAGGGGCGACACCACTTTAAACTTGGGCTCTTGGTTCGGAAAGGTCCAGACCAGACCAAAGCGAGCTGACTGCATGAACGAACTGAAACTTTTACAAACTTTCGGCGTGCTGTCTACAACTAACACAACCAAGTGTGAAGTTGTCAGGCAGACATAATAGTAAGTACCTAGCTATCTCTCCTACAGCGATGGATATCTGGTCGTGGTAAAGCTTTCTGGGATGCCCTCCGAATTCGTCTGAACCAGAAATCACCAGCACTACTTCATAGTCTTGGGCGCTGAGCAGCTTTATGCAAATTATTGCCAGGAGCAGCAGCATGGTTCCAGTTGAGTGTCTAGACTGCAGTCGATGTTGCTGGTGCGAGAAGATACCAAAACAACTTTATCTAATATTCATAAGAGAGACTGACGCACTTGCCGGCATAAACAAATAGCTGCCGCTCATAGCTATACAATTAGCAGCATCTAATAAATATCGACATCTTGTAGAAGTAAATGGCTGCTGCAGCACAGTTGATCACAAGTGGGCGATAGGGAGATTAGTGTTTCCAGTGTAAACAATTTTTGACCAATTTTTCGTTTCAAAAAAGCTAAAGTCCTGGGGCTTGAACGAACATTGTTATACATATTTATGCTTACTCGATAGCAAATTGTCATGTATACGCGTTTGTCCACACGGAGTTGTATCCGTCAGCTGGTTAGAATGCTATGATTGATTTAGTTAGTGGATGTTAAAATCGCGTATTATTTTATTATTTTTATTTTTTTAATTTGTTGTTCAAGGATCTTTGAAAGTTAATGCGCAGAAACGTGCGGTTAAGGTATGCCTACTCGCACGGTAAAACTGGTTTATCTTTAAAACTTTAGAATTTAAGATGCATTTTGCGAGAAAGTCAGCTTTGGTGACGAAGAGACGGGGCAAGCGTGGTCATCTCACGGATCTGGCTGATATTTATATCTCTTAAAATAGAGCACAGTCGAAGACCAACGGTGCATGCCCGGCCACCAGCAACCCCCTGGAACCGGAGCTACACCCCCTCAAAGTTGGGTCATCAGCAATTTTCGGGCTCATTTTAATAGCTCTGACACCCTCCATTCAAACGATCACCCTTCATTCGTTTCTTAAGCTAGGATCCCGACTCGCACATGGCTTTGTACCTGGTCCAATGGCCTTTCATTTTCTGGTACTCCCGTTTCCAGATCCTAGCTGGTTACCGAGATCTTCACCGAAAACTGCGAAATTGCCGCAAAATGCCACTCCGCTTTTTTTCGAAAAATCTTTATAGCTTTTTCTGCAAAGGCCCTGCCAAGCTAATGTTTTAACAAATGTTAGGCATGAGTTGGCCAAACAAAATGAGCGCATTAAAGTGTGCTGTTTAGGGGGTATGTTGGTGTTTGGCCTCTCAAAGGTGTTCGAAAAAATTTTTTTTCTGCAAAGCTTAGTGGTTAGCATACTGTTATATGCAGTTTTGTGTGCTGAGTTCGAAAATGCATTCAGTTTAGCTAGACTCGCTCTGGATCGGGAGAAATTGGCGTCAAAATTTGAGACCAACCCTATTTCTTGAGTGCCACTACTCGCTAGTATGACCATTAAACGCGGTGCAGTGCAGTTTTTCTTATGTAGTTTTTGCTGCTGATTCCGAAAATAACTTTATTTTTGCTCTACGTTGCCTAGTTTTGAAGATATCGGCATTTTCATGATTTGGGAAGAAAACGGCTGCACTTGTTATAACATGCTCGTTTGAAAGGTGACTCAATTGAGTCGCATAGGGTACAGAGCCATCAAATTTATATCATCTAATGTAGTATCTATCCTATTTATTAGGATTATATTTTTGCGCTACGGCCACTCGGTCGCAAGTTACGCACCTCTGAAGTTTCGTTAAGAAACATGCCATGACAAGCCATAATCAAGAAATAAATGTTCAGCATTCATGCATTTCTGAAGGGAACCTTTTGTCAGTCAATAGTGTACCCGACCTATTTTGACCCGCTGAGTTCAAAAATGACCTTTGTTTTTCTCTACTGCTGTTCAATTTCGAGATATTACTGATAAAACAAAATTTGCATTAATATTCATATATCTCCAAAAGGAGTAATTATAGGTGAAAACAAACGCCATTTTTGAACTCAGCGGTCAAAATAGGTCGGGTATACTATAGTATGACAAAAGGTTCCTGAGGTATCCACTACTGTAGTACGTGAATACATGATATGCATCCTGTTGTAATGATCTCCTTGTGTGGTGTTTATATATAGAGCTGTTGTGTTGTGTGTTGATAGCCCCTTTGCTATAACCTGTCTAACCCAAGTAAAGTCTCATCTACTTGGAGTCTACATTTACTACACAAGATAGATCAACTGGCGACGCAGTCTGATTCAAGAACTCAATCGTGAGCGGAAATGGACCAAAACAGAGCTGGTGGAGAACCAAGCAGAGGAGCAGCAGGCATGGTACGCAGGCTTCCTGTTGTGCAACCCAAAGACTACTGGCCGGTGGCAGGCGAAGCACCGCAACAAAAGTGGCCAATCTGGGAACGATCACTACGCAGGTACCTCACACTCTACGATGCAATGTTGGCTCCAGATCAGAAAATGACACACATAGAGAAGAACATTCTGCTGGTACAGCTTTTGGGTTCACATGGTCAGACTCTATTCAGTGCACACAAAGATTATGACAAAGACGGTGACATGACGTTTGATGAGTACCTGAACTCAGCGAAAGAGATCTTTCATCGTCCAGTCAATGCAGTTCGCGCGTACTATGACTTTGCCAACAGAACACAAGATTCTCACGAGACAGTTGACGAGTACATGTTGGCACTTCGTGCATTGATGACAGACTGCATCCAGAACTTCCCAAAAGATGACCAAGGCAACATTTCGCCAACTAGAATGGCAGATTTTCTATTGGGTGTGCAGTTGACAAAAGGTGTACAGAGCAAGCAAACGCAGGAGAAATTGTTGGCGCAAGGCAAGGTAGACCTGGACAGCTTCATGAGTATAGCTCAGGCAGATGAGCGCGCCAGACAAGACTCTGCACGTCTCTCTTTGCCTCTGAATGCAGACAACAAAGTGTCAAAGGCACAGCAACAGAAACGGTCATATCGTGGCATGCAGTCTCCACTAAAGTCAAAGAAGGACGGCTCTACTGAGAAATGCAAGAGTTGTAGTCGAACAGGACACACTCGAGGCAATGTTCAGTGTCCAGCGAAAGGCAAGAAATGCAACTTCTGCCAAGGAATGAACCACTTTGAGTGCTGTTGTTACACAAAGTTGAACCAGTCGAGTCAGAATCGGAAACAAAGCAAGTCAGTTCACAGCTCTACAAACAACACAGGTCGTGTTGGTGTAATTGACAGTCTAAAAGCTCAGCAGTTCGTGAGTTCTATTCTGATTACAACTGAAACCCAGTCAACGACGATCACTGCTGAGACTGATAGTTGTTCTGACATCACTGGCGTCACATGGACACAGTACAAGAAATATTTCAATCAGTCTACACTGGACCCTACAGAAGGTGATATCACCAATTTCGATGGAAGCAAGATCAATGGAGTCAAAGGCACATTCCTAGCTACGCTCACATTCAAAGACAAAAGTGCACAGATCAAGATATTGGTCTTGCCTGACAGTTATGGGGCAATTTTCGGCAAGAATGCCATAAGTGCGTTGGGTCTACTGCTGGACGGCAGAACGTTTGAAGTGCGTACAGTGGCCGACATCCAGGGTAGGATTGCCAACTCGAATGACAACACAAAAGACACACAAGAACCGAAAGTAGAGATCCAAAAGCAAGAGTTGCGCTCCAATGACAGCAAGCAGAAAGACAGAGAAAGTCCAGAAGCTAAAGAGCTCGAGTTGGGAGTGACAACAGAGAACCAGATCGACGTTTCACCAGAGCAGTTGCGGACATGGCAGAAAGCTGGTTTGACAGAGCTCTTGCTTGAGGTACGAAATCTCACGAAAGCAGACATAGGACATCCAGGCTACAAGCACCGCATCAAGCTGAAACCGGATTCAGTTGCACCAGTGCCACAGAAGTTGCGATCCATACCTCTGTATCGGCGAGAAAAAGCGATGCAAGAGATAGACTCAATGGAACAACAAGGCATCTGGGAAAAAGTGGAACGTTCGGATTATGTGCATGGCATGGTCACCGTTGACAAGCCAAACAATGGAGTGAGGATAACGACCGATCTCACACCGCTGAACAAACAAGTAGAGCCGGTGAGATTTCATCTTCCAAACATAAAGGATCTCTACGATCGCCTGAGCAGAGCCAAGGTCTTCAGCAAGCTGGATCTGCGGAAGGGATACTTCAACATAGACATTCATGAAGAGAGCAGCCTGCTGACTACAACAATTACGCCCAAGGGTCTCTATGCTTACAAGAAGCTACCGATGGGGTTGAAAGATTCAGCAGCTGTCTTTCAGAAGCTAGTAGCAGAGACACTAGCAGGAGTGCCTGGCTGTGAACCATACATCGATGACATTCTCATCTATGGCACGTCCAAAGAAGAGCACAATTCACGACTTAAGCAGGTGCTGCAACGACTAAATGACAAAAATCTGCGGTTGAACCTCGACAAGTGCGTGATTAGTGTGCCATCAGTGACATTCCTGGGTCACATTATCTCAGAAGGCAAAATCAGCCCAGATCCAAAGAACCTGGAGTCGATCAAAGAGATGGCTGTGCCTGCCAATGTGAAGGAGGTGCAAAGTTTTTTGGGACTGCTCAACTACTACGCTGATTTCTTGCCAAAGTTCGCAGATATTGCAGAGCCATTGAGAGAGCTCACTCGAGCGAACGCAAAGTTCCACTGGAGTCCAAAGCAGCAGAGCGCATTTGAGAAGATGAAGACTATTGATCAGGGCTAGACCTGGATTTCACAACTACAGCACTCTGGAATCAGAATTAGACGCGTACAGCACAGGACACGAGACTACGAAAAGAAGGAAATCCGAGAGAATGATAGAAATGATTACGCCACCCGGGGCAGTGATTACCGAAGTATTAATAATTACTAGAAATACCGGTAATTAAAGAATAAAGATAGGGAACCTGACGTTCCTAGCAGGTTGTCGCTTTTGCCACAAAAGACACTCGCAAATCAGACACGTTTATATTGGCACTTGGCCAGAACGGTAGTAGACTGCAGTTAGTGTAGGCAGCGAAACAACAACTGAGCCAGGCCTTGCGCCCGAGCTCTAAAACACGCGTAGTAATATTGGCTCATCGCCAGAGAGAACAGAATTAAAATAAACACAACAGAAACACGTGACGGGAAATAACGTCCTAACACAGAGCTAATAAGTCAATAATTAAGTGGGTATAGTGCAGGGCCCCCTTCTTGGACCGGGCCTCCTGGCACGGTGCTAGATGATTCTGTGTAGGCTGAGAGCAGTGGCCATTGAAGCGAAGCTGACAACTGTTCTTTAGGGGTACCCAGCGAACGGTTCCAAGCTCTGACTAAAACAAAAATGCACTATTGCATAGTACACAAGTTTCTCTGTACACAATTCTATGCACCGACCATTAAGGAATGTAAACACGAACAGAAAGATACTACATACCGGTACAATACAGGTAAAAGAAAAGAAAACGAAACAGCAAATAGGAGAAACTCATATTAACACGACAGCAGACTAGGCATCAATCTATGCACCACCATATGTACAATGAACTTAGTCCTCAAATTGGTCGTCTGCGTATTGCACATCAGCTGGATCTTCTGGCACTGACGGCAATTCGGGTGGCATTCTGCCAAGTTGTTCTGCTGATTCTCTGCCCAAGAATACTTGGTCTGACAACTCTGGGTAGCATCTAGACAGTTGAGACAAGTGAATGCGCTTGGGCGGAGCGTTGGGTTCTCCCACGGGCACTACTATTGCACACAGCCCATGAATTGACACGATTTCGAACGGTCCCGTGAATTGCAGTGCCAATTTCATTGTCTTGATAGCTGGATTGTGCCGCATCACTCTGTCTCCGACCGAGAGAGGTGAGTCCTTTGTCTCATGGTACTTGTCGAACCTCTGCTTGCCTCGATCCATTGCTTTCTTGAGAGCATAGCGAGCATGCAACATGGCATTGGCTTGACGCTGTTCTGCTTGAGACTGGTCCGTATCCGTCCACAAGTGCGGAGAGATAGTGGAACCTGGCACTTTCGAAGGCAGTCTGGGATTGTGACTAAGCACTAATTCGGCCGGTGCCACGTTGGTAGCGCTGTGAGGAGTCACATTGTAGGCAAATACGACGAAAGGTAAATGCCGGTCCCAGTTAGTGGCTTTCTTGTTCACCAGCTTTGATAGCATATTCGCCAAAGTGCCGTTTAACTTCTCTACCAAACCACAGGAGTGAGGGTGGTATGGCAATACCAGTCGATGTTTGACGTTGAAGGTGGTGAGTAATTTCTTCACTGAAGCGTTACAGAACTCAGTTCCATTGTCTGTAACCATCTCCATTGGAAACCCGTACTTGGTGAACATTTCTTGAGCCAGAGCCGTTGCTACTGTAGCTCCTCTTTTGTCGGGCAAAGCGGCGGCCATGGCGAACTTGGTTAGCGCGTCAATTGCTACTAGCACGTATGTGTGACCTGCGTCTGAACGGTTCAGCTGCAGCAAGTCCACATAAACTCGCTCGAAGGCCTCTGTTGGCATGGGCATCTGTCCCATGGGCGGGTTTGCTCGAACCTCTTGCCCCCTTCTAGCTGCGCACTGCCGACATGAGTTCACCTGTTCGTACACTTCTTGTTTCATATTTGGCCAATAGTAGAATCTTCTCATTCGGTTGTACGTTTTGTTCTTTCCAAAATGGCCTGAAGTTGGAGCTCCATGATGGTCGTACAAGAGTCGTTGTCGGAGAGCCGTTGGTACGTACAGGCACAGTTGTTGCATGGCCTCTTCTATTCCTCCTGATCCTCTCGGCACGAACCATAACAGGTCTCCCACAACCACGAACTTGGTCTGCTCAGCCTGTACCCAATCAGCTAATTCTTGGTTTTCAGGTAATAGCTGAGTCTTTTTGAAATTCAACATTGCCGAACACTGGTCGTCCATCACTTGGTGTCGTCTTGCCAATTCACAAACATCTTCAGAGAGTTTGGTTGTTTCGACTCGTTCCTCTACTTCTCTGACACCAATTGCACACTGAGGGTAGATACAGGAACATCTGACATTTTTGTTTCCACGTTGTGTCAAGACGTCCAGTTCTTCTAGTTCGTCCACTCCCGTCCAAAAGATCGGATCAGAATTTTCAGGAGTGCTGTCACTGGCCCCCTTCTGGAACATCTGGTCCTCCAGATGCACCGAATTGATGACGGTTTCATCATCCACAGGAACCGGGTGTGGCAGAAAATGTTGGTATGGAAGTCCTTGAGACAAACTGACGTCCGAGATAGCATGGATGTTGCGCTGGTGTAAGCGTTCGTGTGGCATACGGCTGAGTGCGTCAGCCGCTGCATTAGAACGTCCGGGACGGTAGATGATGTTGGGAGCGATATCTTGGATCAACAACGCCCAACGTGCTGGTCGACCAATCAAGTTCTTCTCCTTCAAGGAACTGAGCGCATTGTGGTCCGTGATAATGGTCACCGGGTGCCGATAGACGTAAACACGGAACTGTTCCAAGCCGTAGATGAGCGCCAAACACTCCTTGTCGGTAGTGCTGAAATTCTTCTCTGGCGGCCGCAAAGTACGACTGGCATATGCAATTGGATGTCGGTGACCCTGCACGTCTTCTTGTGCCAAAATAGCAGCGATCGCCTGTCCAGAGGCGTCACTCTCGATGATGAACGGTTTGTCGAAGTCAGGATAGTGTAGAAGGGGAGAATTGATCAAAAGTTCGATCAATTTATCCATAGCAGCTTGCTGCTCGGACCCCCATTGCCATTCCACTTCTTTTTTGGTCAACTTGTTCAAAGGCGCTGCGATGTGAGCGAAGCCCTTGATGAAGCGGCGGAAATAGCTGCAGAATCCGGTAAAGCTGCGCAACTGCGAGATATTGGTTGGTACCGGCCAATTTCTGACTTTGGCAATCTTCGTTGGATCGGTGGTAATGCCCTCAGCACTGATTCGAAAGCCCAAGAATAGCACTTCTGTTTTGCAGAATGAACACTTGGAAGGGTTCAACAGAAGACCTGCTTCATGAAGAGCTCGAAGCACTTTGGCCAGCAGGCGCTTGTGGTCTTCCCAACCGTGCGAGATGATGAGGATGTCATCTAAATAGACGAAAACACGGTCTGGGTCGATGTGTCCAACAATTCGCTGAGTGACATCTTGAAAGAATGCTGGAGCATTGGTGAGTCCAAATGGCATCCGAAGGAATTCGAAAAGTCCCTTGTGAGTTACGAACGCCGTCTTCTCAATGCTGTCTGGATGTATGTGTGTGTTGTTGTAGCCCCAACGGAGATCCAAGCTGCTAAACAGCGTAGGATTGATACTTCCAACAGCATCTATAAGATCATCGATCCGGGGCAAAGGAAAACAGTTCTTCTTGGTAAGTTTGTTAAGTTCTCGATAGTCAATGCACAGTCTGAGATCGCCATTTTTCTTCAGCACAGGTACCACTGGTGAGGCCCACGGTGCAGTTGAAGGTCGGATAATACCTGCCTCGAGCCAACTGGTAAGTTGAGCTTCAACCTTCTCACGAAGAGCGAATGGCAAACGTCGCAACTTCTGTCGAACAGGTACGCTGGTGCCGGTGTCAATGTCGAGAAGAATGATCTTGCAGTCTCCAATTTCTTCCTTGGTCAAACTGAAGGAATCGGCGTTCTTCATGAGCAGTTCTAACAGTGACTGCCGAAGGTGCGCTGGGCAATCGTCAAATTCGACCAATTTTTGCAACTGATTCTTCCGTTCTTCTGGATCTTTGACCACACGATAGTATTGTGGTTTATCGGGAGGTTTTGGAGGCTCGACCTGCCGAAAATCCTGCCGAGTCCACTTGCCAAGCGTCTCTCCTTTCTCCAGTGTCATTGGTGCATCTGTGTGATTGATCATGGTAACTTGCACCGCATCATCTGCCAAAATTTCACCAATTGAATGCACTGACAAACCGGTAGGAACTGAGCTGACGGGCGCCTCAAAGTCGAAGTGAATCGTAGGACCTTCCATCGGATCCTTGGTTTTTGCCACTACTGTCGTAACGGCGTTGGGCGCTAGTTCCACTTCTAAATTTGATATTAATTCCACATCATGTTCGGAACAGGAAAGAAAATTGACTTGGAGCGGTTGCGAAACTGACATGGAAGGCTTACCAACAGCCCCCTTCTTGTTATCTGGTACTGAAGTCAGTTTCGTTGCGAGAGGCATGCCAACAGCTTCCTTCTCTCCATTGTTTTCAACTGAAGTTATCCACGCTTTTAGCAGTTCCAGTGCCTGAGCGTGTGCTGCTGCCGGTTGTTTGATGTCCACCACATCTTTGACCCAAGTTGACTGTACCAGCTTGTCTACAGAAGTTGATGCACTCTCTGGTTGAACTTCAGTGTCTTCTTCCGTCTGGGTTTGCTTGGGTTTCTTAGCCGGAATTGGCGATGTTGTATTGAGTGGTTTTGGAATTTTCTTCGGCAAAAGAGCTGTCATCAACTGAGGGTAGGTGCGGAGTCCAGGCATACCAATAACGAGTTGGTATTTGCATTCAGCATCGTACACAAATCGAAGCGGCTTCTTTTGTGTCTTGAATTGCACAGGCACAGTGATGGAATAATTCAGGCAACGAATGCCTCCTGTGAAGCCTATGACTTGCATCTCAGGGATTGACTCCATACCCTAGTAAGTGCCCGCTTTTTCTCTTGCTTCTAATGCAGTTGCCATACCCTCTTTGTTGCAGATGTTGATCATGGAACCAGTGTCAATCAGTGCCATAAGTTCTGTATCCCCCACAGATACAAGAGCAAATGGAAGAGGATATGAAATCGGATCCGAATTCTCCTCTGTTGTTTGAGTGTTAAGCGTGTTGGTTTGTACTTGCGCACTCAGATTGACACACAGGGCGTTAATTTCGGACTCTATGTACTCTTCCAACCAATCTTCTGACTCGTCTTCATCCACGTCATTAACAATTAAGTTGTTTTGCAGTTTTTCGTAGTACCTTCTAGCTTTCTGGTACTCATCCTCAGAACGAGCTTTTTCTCTCTTCGGTGGATGATGCTTGGCCCACTTGTCCCAATTTTCTTTAGTCCACTGCTGCATTCCCTGTGGCCACTTAGGAAAACCGCCATTAGTGAATTGTTGGTTCACTTTTACTTCTTCTGGCTTCTGTGGATAGCGTTCAGGCGGCGGTCCGCGAGGCCTTTCTCTGTCTGGTCGGTAACGGTTCGAAAATGGCTGACGATTGACAGGGCGGCTGCGGTCAGACATCCGATTCATTTCGGCAAGAGTCTTTTCAAGACGGATAAGAAGAAATCTGGCTCTATTGAAATCTCCTTTAGCTTGAAAGACAATATTGTGTTCTTCTGCCTTGAGTCGTAATTCTTGCCGCAAGCCACAGAGCAACACCATCATCATCATGTCATCCAATTGAGGGTCGAATTTGCCTTGATACACAAGTTGACCTTGTCTCTCAAGCTCATCGCAGAATTCGGCCACTGACAGTGAGCCCTGTTGCATTGTGAGCAAATTGTAGCGTTGCATAGCGGCATCATCAGTTGAACTGTAACGCTCCAACAAGTGCGCTTTCATTGCTTGAAAACTGATTTGGCACTGTGCCGGTGCAGACTGCAGCAAGGCAAAGCCTTTAGGAATGGCATGCCGGAGCACCATCAAACGTTGCTCATCAGTTGTTGCTGAATGCGTGGCGAAGTAGTCTTCAAGCTCGTGGAAGAAGGCATAGACATTGTCTCTTCCGGGCGTGAACACCGGTAAGTTAAAATGTCTCAGGTACGGAGGGTCTCTGGCTTGAAGCTCGTTGTGTCTCTGCATCACGTGCACCACTTGACCGATGGACTGTAGAGTGTTGTCCATGCGCTGCGCAATTTGGAGCATACCGTCTCGGTCGGTAATGTCAGCTGATGCAACGATTGGTGGAGTATGGAAAACGTTGCTCGACGGTACTCCTGTTTCCAACGCAGGAGGTCTTTGGCTCAGGAACTGGTCCGATGAAACACCCGCTTCCAACACAGGTGGTCTTTGATGTGTTGGTTCCATTAGCACACCTGCTCCCAACACAGGGGCATTTGGAACTACTCCGTTTGGTTCCATTAGCACACCTGTTTTCAACTCAGGGGCGTTTGGAACAGTCCCATTTCTTTGTACCGGGTCCACTAAGTGAGCTCTTCTGTCAGCAGAACCACTGAAGACAGATTCCTGCGCTTTCTTTCGGTACACATCCACTTCTGTTTGCATTCGACTCTGCAGATCGGCCAAAGTATCATACAGCATGACATTGTCCGGCAAGAAAATTGAATCAATTCTTGCTAGACACCGATCACGAAGTTGCGTCATGCCGGCAGCAGAAACTCGGACTGGAATTTGTTGCACCACTTCCTTAGCTTGCTGCGCTAATGCTTGTAACCGCAACGTTTTAGTAGACAACTGCTCAGTCTGGTCACGAGCCAGCTCAGACACCGTACGTACCACCGTCATGTCTTCATTCGGAACGGGTTGTTGTGACGATAAAATACGCACACTGCCGGGAGGAGCGCCGTCATACACTTTAGGTAAACACTCCTGCTCGAAGTTGGGTGGAGTGACGGAGGAGGCGGCGGTTTTTAGATTGACCACTTGATGTAGTTTATCCAAATGTTGTTTCAGCGCTTCTTGTTCTTTCAGCAGGTCAATGTGCCAAATTTTCAACACTTGAATGTCCTCCTCCCACTGCAAACTGGTTCGTACTCGGCTACACAACGCATTTCTTCTGCTGTCAGGAGTTTCCACAATCTGCGGTGAGGGCATGCTCAAACCAAAATTAGATTTGAACTGGATAGTTGTTTCTTTAATTTGTTCTTGCAAGGTACTCCGAAACAACAACGCGGCTCTGACTCGGTGCGTCTCTTTGTCTCTTTGGAATGAGTAATCGCCAACGCCGCTCGTTGTTCATTTTCAATTTTCTTTTGTTGTTCCTCAGGACTACTGGTAGCACCCATGCCCATAATGGGTGTTTCGTCCTGCTGGTCTGGTTCCATTGTTTGTTTTGACCGATAGTAGACAGAGCGATGTAAGCGCGGCGCTGCACTCTCGTCTACATTATTGCCGTCTGAATTGGTGGTGGGCAAGTCGGGAGCAGGTTTGACCAATTTACTAACCATCGTCAACACCTGATTAATTTCACCTTTCATTGCTTGACCGAGTTTGTCATTGCTGCTGTTAACTTCTGTTTCGTTTTCGCCTGCTTGTGTTGCTTCTTCCACGGCTGTCCGGTTCCTGTCGCACTTCCTATCGCACTACTCGTCGCGGTGTAGTAGTCGGTGCAGCAACAGAATCCTTTTATGCCGGGGCACACAAGAATTGTCAACTGCCAACTAAACAGCAAAGTGTTGGCCACAAAACACACTCGTCCTAGAGACGCAGAAAGACCGAACCGCAAGGCAGGTGCGCGCGGAGAGGAAAGTGATTGAATTGTAACACAGCACCAGGCCTTGCTGTTCGGCCGCGCCAAAACACACACACACCTCTGCAGCCGGGTGTGTGTCTGAGCCAAGGGCAATCAATATTGGCTCAGCAGCCGAGACAACAAAAATTACACCACAACAGCGCGCCGACCTAGAAACGTACGTACAGACATGTACGTACAGCAAGACTTGGATATGTACATGCACCAACATATCAACACCTTTTCTTCTTAAAAAGGCCGTCTTCTTCTAGCTGTAGTCCCAGTCCCCATAGCGATCTACTGGTCTTCGTTCTCGGAGAGGGTAACGACGCTCTGCTAGCTGGCGCTCGTTTTCGACCTCTCTGCGGCCGGTCTCGATCTCCACTAATTCGGGGTTGGCTGGGCGGTCCGGCACACGCTGCATATTCCTGGCGTTCCACAGCTGACCGTCTGACAATCTGTAGTTGTATCTGCCCAAAACGGCCGTCACTGTATAGCACTTCCGGGACCAAGGCGACTGTCCTTTGGGAGTGTGGCTCCTCTTAACCCGAACGCGTTGTCCCTTGTAGTACATCTGCCGCCTGGGTGGTTTCTTTTCGACTCCTTCCTGGGTGTTCCTGCTCGAATTTGCTTTGTTAGCAACCGTTTTCCGAGCGCTTTCCAAATCCTCCTCCCTCTCCTCCTTTTTGGGGCGCGACTGACGGCAAACTTCAAAGGCGAGGCGCGGCCGGCGTCCAAACAGCTTTTCCGCGGGGCTCTCACGCTCACCCTCCCGAGCTGTAGCTCGGTAATGGCACAGAATTTGCGTCAGTCCTTCTTCCCACTCCTGAGTGTTGGTGAAGGTTTGGATGTGGTGTTTTAGGTACCGGTTGAACACTTCCACGAATGCGTTCTGCTGTGGTGTATAGACAGGAGCTTTCTGGTGGAAAATGTCCCTCTCCTGTAGGAATTCCTCAAACTCCAGACTGACGAACTGTGGTCCATTGTCTGTGAGAATCCTAGCAGGGTTGCCATACCTAGCAAACACCTGCTTCAACCACTGGATTATCTTCTTAGATGACGTGTCAGTGGTGCAGAGGATTTCCGGATATTTGGAGTAGTTGTTCAGTAACACCACTACGCACTTCTTGTGGGCTGGGGCTGTCTCAAACGGACCTGTGATGTCCATTGACAGTTCTACCCATGGTTTTTCCGGCGTATAGAGATGTTCTCCTCATGTGGGCACCTTAGGCTGCGACTTGGCGGAGTCCAGGCAGGCACTGCAGTGGCGTACAAACTCCTCGCTCTCTGTAGCCATTCCCGGCCACCAGTAGCTTTCTCTGAGCTTGCGCTTGTAGCGGACGATCCCTGGGTGTCCCTCGTGGGCCTTGCTGAGTAGTTCTCTTCGGAGTGGACCTGGAACAACGATCTGGCTGTTGTTTCGCAACACCAGTCCTGTTTTGTCCTCCACCGAAAACTCGTCCTTCATCCTGGGATAAGGCAAGTTGCAAAATTGGCCGGGCAGTTTGGCTCGGTTTGGCCAACCCTCCAGGCAGTACTGCTTGACTTTGCTCAGCACTGGGTCATTCCTCAGAGCTTTGGCGATTCTTCCAGCTGAGAATCCCAACTCCTTGACGCAACGAATCACTCCACAGGGTGCAGAATCGGTCTGCAGGCGCGACAAGACATCGGCCATGTGGTTGTTGTCCCCAGGCACGTACTGCACATCATAATCGAATACGTTGAGTCTGTGCACCCAACGTTCGAACTTCTGCGATTTCCGCTGGTTGGTTTGTCGATGTAGCAGTGCTTGTAGCGCTTGGTGGTCAGTTCGAAGCGTGAAGTGTCTGCCCAGCAAGTATTTTTCCCAATACTCGCAGAAAAACATCGCCGCATAGGCCTCCTTTTCGGTGGTGTCCCACTTTCGCTTGGTGGCGTCCAGAGTATGGTGTCCAAACGCGACTGGGAATTCCTGGCCGTGATGCACCTGAGACAGCATCCCACCAATGCCATAACCAGATGCGTCGGTAGTGACAAAGGTCTGCTTTAAGGGATGAAACATCTTAAGGCGCAGCCCCTTCGGTCCGCCAAGCAACTGTTTCACTCGTTCGAACGCCTCCTGAGTCTCCCAACCCCACACGAACTTCGTGTTAGCCCGTGTGAGTGCTCGAATTGGCTCCAGCTTGTCGCACAGTGAGGGCACGAACTTGCTTAAGTAGTTGACGGCTCCTAAGAAACTCTGCACGTCCTTGACGTTTTTGGGTGGTGCCAGCTGCCTCAGACTCTCCAGTTTGTCGGGATCCGGCCTGACACATCCTTTGCAGATCACATGGCCCAAGAACTTCACTGATGGTTGAGCAACGACGCACTTCCTTAGGTTGAGGCGTAGGTTCTTCTCATTTAAGCGTTGTAGCACCTGTTTCAGGCTGTCATCGTGCTCCTTCCGATTCGCTCCATACACCAAAATGTCGTCGATGTATGGCTGACACCCTGGCACACCTTCCAACGTTTCGTGTACCAGTTTCTGGAACACTGCTGCACTGTCCCTCAGTCCCATCGGGAGTTTCTTGTAAGCGTAGTACCCCCATGGTGTGGCAGTTGTTGTGAGCAGCTGGCTGTCCTCATCCAGTTCTGCGTTGAAGTATCCCTTTAGCAGATCGATTTTGCTGAAGACCTCCCCCTGACTGAGTCTGTTGTACAGCAAATCCTGGATGTTGGGCAGCGGGTACAGCACTGGATCGATGTCCTTGTTGAGCGGACTCAAATCACTTGTTATTCTGACTGATCCGGGGTCATCTGGTTTCTCCACGACCACCATGCCGTGTACTCGATCGGCATGCTCAACTCGCTCCCAGATGCCTTGGCGTTCCATCAGCTCGACGGCTTCTTTGGCTCTCTCCTCAAAGCGCACTGGGATCGACCTCACAGGCTGTCTGGGTGGCGTCTTTGCGCCTGATTTGAGCCGAATTCGGTGTTTGAAATTTGGGTAGGTGCCGACCTCCTTTTTCGTCAGGTTAGACAACTCCTCCAGCAGTGGCAGCAGTCCGGCCGTCCTCCAGGTAGGGCCCGACCGGATATCCGGATCCGGATCCGGATCCGGCCGGATATGACCATATCCGGATCCGGTACCGGATCCGGATATTACCTGCCGGATATGCCGGATATCAGTCACAGGATGAGAAAACGTGATTTTTTACGTATTTTGAACATAAATATTGCATTCGACAGAATGCTTGTTAGAAATTTCTTGAGGCGATTTTAATCCATGACCCCAGTAGTGCGTATAACCCTGATTTCTGTGCAAAGGATAACACCCTCATTTTTGACAATGCTAATTTTTCACCTTGACTGAAAGTAAAAATCCGCCAGATTTTAACCGGTTTTGTGAAAAAGCTGAACTCTTCAGGTTCTTATGTCCATATAAAGATTGGTTAACTTGCAAAATTTGCAAAGATCCGATGAAGGGTTCTTGAAATATTTACGTTAAAAATTGACATCTGAAAATTCGGGTCAGTTCATTTCGCAAGGGGATAACTCCAAGCTACAGAAGGCGAGCAGGCTAGGACTTGGCCAAAACAAACTCAACAAAAATAATAATACTAATGTGATACAATGAATATCATAAAACAGCCAAGCAGACTGGATTTCTATGTTTAGGATAGTCGCCTTGTTTTTGCTAATTTTTCATTTAATTAAAAATAATAAATCTAAAAAAAACGAACTTTTATTGAGGCAAGTTTATACTGTAAATCTGTACTTTACAGAGATCAAAGCGTCTCTTTTCAGTTGCAGAATGGAGATGAATGGCTTGAGACTCTAAACTCAACTCGCAAAGAATGGAAATCTCAACTGAGATTTTTCAAATTCATAATTTTTTAGTTTGTAAAACTAGGACAGGTCTACCAAAAAGGTCGGCTAAGTATACCACATTAGAGAGAACAAATTTGAACATGCAAACAATAATTTAGCCAAAAGTCTGTGATGTCAACCATTTTTATCTAAAAATTACGAAATGAGCTGAACTTTCATGCCGAACTGTGTTTCCCCTGCTGTTTTTTTTTTCAGATGAGGTCTGTATCTGTAAAATAGGTATGCCTAATAAATGCTAAAGATTGCATAGACATTCCGACCAAAAATGCTTGGAAAGCGTCCAGTTATCAATTTCTAGCCGCGGTGATAAAATATGCAAATATGCAAAAAATATGTACATACAGTATCTCATTTTTGCATGCATATGATATTTGCAATATCACATGCATCGCAAAAACCCGATATTATCCAACCATAGTTTGAACTACAATTATTATATGTTGCTTTGAATCAACTGTTAAAGAACAAAGAAATGTATATATGTGGTTTATTGCATTCTAAAAAATTTTTAAGTTGATCAATGATATCCGGCATATCCGGATCCGGATCCGGCCGGATATGGGCATATCCGGATCCGGATCCGGATCCGGTAGAAATTTGTATCCGGTCGGGCCCTACCTCCAGGTCTCCAGCGCGTCTGGCTGCGACTTTTGAAGCGTACTGGGCGTCTGCTGTTCCCTCATCACTCGACTGGCTGCTCCCGAGTCAGGTTTCTGCACAGTTGCGCATCTGGGGTCCTCCTTGATAGTGGTGCTGTTCGAATCCAGGTCGATTTGCACTCCTCCCAGTGCACGCAGCGCATCCATGCCCAGTGTGTTGTTACATGTGTTCTTAAACACATACACTGGCACTGTCACCGACCGTCCTTGTAACGATAACTGCGCCCTGAATTGCCCTCGGGTAGCGATAGTAGAGTTGTCGAAATTCTCGAGTCTCCCGGCTGGCTTGACTGCGGTCCATCCAAAGCACTTACGCCACTCGGATTCCTTGATTCCAGTAACGTCTGAGCCCGTGTCCACCAACATCCGCAGCGTGTGACCCTTCTGGTCCTTATCAGGTGTGACTAGCACCTGACATTGTACTGGTTGGTGTAGACCATGAATGGAGGCTCCTCTGCCATTGGTGATGTCCCTCACTCGAATGGCCCGGTTTTTGTTGCTGGATCCTCCTGACCGGCACATCTTAGCGAAGTGGCCCACGTTTTTGCATTTGTGGCACTCCTGTCCCTTCGCTTGGCACGATTCGGCGTTAGCTCTGTGGCCATG
Organism: Sabatieria punctata; assembly: GCA_030248155.1. Lineage (NCBI taxonomy): Eukaryota > Metazoa > Nematoda > Chromadorea > Araeolaimida > Comesomatidae > Sabatieria > Sabatieria punctata. The sequence continues at coordinate 43,397 of JASANB010000126.1, read as the reverse complement.
TTTGCCACAAGCTGTGCAGGCATCGGCTGCACTCGACTTCCTCCCGGCAGATGGGTTGGAATTCCCTCTGGGCGCGGCGGCGGGCTGGTAGGGGCGTCCTTTGCCTCCTCTCTGTCCTCTCCATCCTCCACGCTGATTCCTTCCTTGACTGGCCGCACCGATCTGCGCAGGTCGACTTCCTGTCAATTTGGCAGCATCCTGGCGCGCCGTCTCATCTGCTTGCGCGACCTCCGCGAATCTCTCCAGGTTGACGTCCCTCTGGCTTAGCAACTTCTCCTGCGTTTCCCGGCAACTCAGTCCTTTGACCAACTGAATGGCCAACAGGTATTCCGTCAGGTCTCCCTCCGTGATGACACCGTCAATGTTGAGTCCTCTGCAGGAAGTCGAAGTGAGCCCTCACTGCATTGGTTGGACGATGAAAAATCCTCCTCGCCACTCCCAGGAACTCCGTGTAGGTAGTCTCGTTGTTAGCAAATTCCCTCTGGCTGGAGAATTGCGAGAGTGCGGCGGCTCCAATGTAGGACCTCAGAAACTTCCGTTTTTCCTGATCACTGAGTTTGCCGTCGGCCGGTCGGGTTTCATCGATTCCTTCGAGGAAATCGGTGAACAATCGTTCCCACAAAGGCCATGACAACTCGGGTGACTCGCCCGAGTGTGCCCAGTAGCGGTCCGGTGGTGGCAGGTGTAGTTTGCTAGGTCCGGGTTGTGCCATCGTCAGTGAATGACTGGGAACTTAGTTCCAGCCTGGAGATGCGCGATTCCTCCTCCGGGGTGCACGATTCCGCCTCCGAGATGCGCGATTTCACCTCCGAGATGCACGATTTCCACCTCCGAGATGCGCGATTCCTCCTCCGAGATGCACGATTTCCACCTCCGAGATGCGCGATTCCACCTCCGAGATGCACGATTTCCACCTCCGAGATGCATGGTTTCCACCTCCGAGATGCACGATTTCCACCTCCGAGATGCACGATTTCCACCTCCGAGATGCACGAGTCCTTCCACGAGAGGCACGGTCCACTTCTGGTGCGAATCCGTTAGTTTGTCGATGCGGTTCCGGCTGGTCGAAAAGGCAACGTCGTAGTTTTGTCGATGCGGTGCCGGAGCTGGTGGTCCCTCATCAACGAGCGAGACGCCCCCGATTATCCGTCGTCGACGAACCAGGCGTCCCCGATTTCTTCGTCAACGCACGAGACGTCAGGTAGGCTCTCCCGTCAACGAACGCAACACACGTCACTCGGCCTCCGCTGCACACGACACACACGGCGCTCCCCGTCCGGAGCAAACGACACGCACGCACGTCCGTCCTCAATGGAAAGAAGTTTGTTTAGCAAACAGACTCACTGCACAGCACCCGGAGAATCTTCCTTGTTGTCGGCGGTGGCTGTCCAGCTGGGTTCGAATTGCACATCGGTCGCCACTGTTTCGTTTTCGCCTGCTTGTGTTGCTTCTTCCACGGCTGTCCGGTTCCTGTCGCACTTCCTATCGCACTACTCGTCGCGGTGTAGTAGTCGGTGCAGCAACAGAATCCTTTTATGCCGGGGCACACAAGAATTGTCAACTGCCAACTAAACAGCAAAGTGTTGGCCACAAAACACACTCGTCCTAGAGACGCAGAAAGACCGAACCGCAAGGCAGGTGCGCGCGGAGAGGAAAGTGATTGAATTGTAACACAGCACCAGGCCTTGCTGTTCGGCCGCGCCAAAACACACACACACCTCTGCAGCCGGGTGTGTGTCTGAGCCAAGGGCAATCAATATTGGCTCAGCAGCCGAGACAACAAAAATTACACCACAACAGCGCGCCGACCTAGACACGTACGTACAGACATGTACGTACAGCAAGACTTGGATATGTACATGCACCAACATATCAACTTCTTCTTTAACACTTTCCTTGACACCACCAATTTCGTTACGCACCTCGTCTTTGACACCACTAATTTCGTTACGCACCTCGTCTTTGACACCACCAATTTCACTTCTAACACCGCTAATTTCACTTTTGATACCACCAATTTCAGCTCGAACCTCCTCTTTAACACCGTCAATTTCTTGGGTGATTTTCTGACCTAGCTCGGTTTCAACTTGAATCACCTCCTCTCTGGCATGGGTAAGACTGATTTCGACCTGAACCACTTGGTGCCGCATTTCTTCTACGTCCTCAACAACGTGCGTCACTTGTCCTGCTACCTGGTCTAATTCGGCATGGAGTTGGCTCTGCGCACCCTTCAGTTGTTGTACCTGTTGGTCAACGTACACTCCTACCGATTTGTTGACATGCGTAGTAATTCGTTGTAGCAGCTGTGTTTCGGTGTTGGCGGTAAAGACAGCCTGTCTCTCCAAAGACTGTCGTTCCGTAAAGTCGTCGGGTTGTGTTGTCGCCATAACACAACTCTCGTTCCTATCCTGTAGTACCACTTCTTCAGTAGCTCCAGTACCATCGTCATCCGGTCGTGCCAGTCCAGTGACACGACACTCAGCGCCCTCTTTCGCCCGTGCCAGCGTACTGGCATGGCGCGTTACGGGCCCAATCGTAGAAGAAAGAAGATGAGAATCAACAAAATTCGGAACCTCTTCTGTTTGGTCGGTGTCTTCTGTACTTTGCGCCAAGGTAACACTCTCACCAGTAGGTTGATCTTCCACTTTAGTAGACTGGTCGGTAGACGACAGAGTGGAAAGCATCCGGGACTCCAACTCTTGTCGCAACGCGGCTGCTGACATCTTTTTGATCACTTTCGACTGCTTTCTGCTGAGAGGTGGCGGGCTTTCCATGCCGGGCACTTCAGCTATGAGCATGTCTTCTTCGATCTCAGGTGCCAAACTCAACGCTTCTTGCGACTGAGCATTCTGCCACTTAGCCTTCTTTTTCTGTTTTTGTTTCCGACTCATCTCGGTGGACTGCCTCCACTGATCAGGGCTAGACCTGGATTTCACAACTACAGCACTCTGGAATCAGAATTAGACGCGTACAGCACAGGACACGAGACTACGAAAAGAAGGAAATCCGAGAGAATGATAGAAATGATTACGCCACCCGGGGCAGTGATTACCGAAGTATTAATAATTACTAGAAATACCGGTAATTAAAGAATAAAGATAGGGAACCTGACGTTCCTAGCAGGTTGTCGCTTTTGCCACAAAAGACACTCGCAGATCAGACACGTTTATATTGGCACTTGGCCAGAACGGTAGTAGACTGCAGTTAGTGTAGGCAGCGAAACAACAACTGAGCCAGGCCTTGCGCCCGAGCTCTAAAACACGCGTAGTAATATTGGCTCATCGCCAGAGAGAACAGAATTAAAATAAACACAACAGAAACACGTGACGGGAAATAACGTCCTAACACAGAGCTAATAAGTCGATAATTAAGTGGGTATAGTGCACTATTGTCTGTGAGGATCTAAAGCTCAGCATCTTCGACCCCCAGTACGCAACATTCCTGTCTACTGATGCATCAGAAGTTGGTATTGGAGTGGTTCTATCTCAAGTACAGCGTGGTCAAGAAGTACCAATCGCTTTTGGTCACCATACATTGAGTCCAAGAGAACGAAACTGGGCTGCCAATGAGCGTGAAGCCTATGCAGCCATGTTTTTCTGCGAATATTGGGCCAAGTTTCTGCTAGGACGTCCATTCACCTTGCGAACAGATCACCAAGCTCTCACTTCACTGCTTTTCAAGTGCAAAGATGCACGAAAATCGTCCAAGTTCTCGCGTTGGCATGATCGTTTGTCTGAATTCAACTTCACAGTGGAATGCAGACCAGGAAAAGACAACTTAGTGCCAGACGCACTTTCAAGACTGGTGGACAGGACAACCCCTGCAGTGAAGGTAGTGATCAGCTGCATCAACCAGGATGGTTTCTCATTCAAGAGATTTGAAGCAGCAACGAGAAAGGATGTTGTGTTGCAACAAGTGCATAAGTTCATACAGCATGGATGGCCAAACAAGAGCAAAGTTCGACCAGACATCAAACCATTCTACTCACTCAAAGATGAGCTATCTACAGAAGGTGGCTGCATAGTGAGAGGAGATTCATGTCAGATTCTGGTGCCAACTGCTCTGCGACGTCAGCTGTTAGAATTTGCGCACAAAGGTCACCCCGGTATTGTTCGTTTCAAGCGAAAACTCAGAGAGACGTACTGGTGGCCTGGCTTTAGCAAAGAAGCTGAGCATTTCGTGCAACACTGTGCGGCATGTCAGGATTCGGCCAAATCAAACCCCAGGATGGCAATGCCAAAGATGCATCTACATGTGCCAAACAAGCCATGGGAAGAAGTCTCAATTGACATTACTGGGCCGTTCGCTGATGCACCTATGCAAGCCAAATACATTGTGGTGCTGCTCGATAACTACTCAAAGTTTCCGGAAATACTGTGCACCAGCACCACCACTTCAAACACAATCGTTAATTGGTTGCAGGAGTTGTTTTCGCGCTATGGTTGTCCATCGAGACTGGTTTCTGACAATGGAACGCAGTTCACCAGTTCATGGTTCAAGGCTTTTCTACAACAGTGTGACATTGAGCATCAGCTCATACCTGTCTACACTCCTCAACAAAACGCCTTTGTGGAAACGTTCAATAGATACCTGAAGCATGGTTTACAGGCGTACTCGAGCAGCTCACAACCTTGGAAACAAAAGCTCAATGAACTACTCTCTCACTTTCGAGCTACATCTCCAGACCAAACAAAGCGCACCTAAGAGTCCAGCCGAATTATTTCTGGGACACCGAATCAGGCTGCCATATGAAGTGGTCAGGAATCGACTGAAAAGGGAGGAGAAGAGAGAGAATGGGACACCTGAACTACAAGCCAGCAATGTTGAGCCCAAAGAGATCAGAAATCGAGGACCATACAGAGTGGGTCAGAAGGTTCGCGTCAAACGCCCACACACTCTGAAGGGCCAAAGCCCCTGGTCAAAACCGTTGAGAGTGGTCGAAGTGAAAGGAAACTGGTCATACCAATTGTCTGATGGCCAGACCTGGAATGCGCGACGCATGCGCCGATACAACGAAGATCAATCGCAGCTTCAGGAAGTCGAGTATCTGGTTAGCAGAGAACCGCATGTCAAGCAGCAGTGGACAAGATTACAGGAGAAAGCCGAGCTGCGACGCTCCCCTCGGAAAAACAAAGGTCAACCGCCTCCAAGACTCTCATATTGAAGATGAATATAGTAGCTTCATTTTTAGGAAGGAGGGTGGTTGATGTGTCCACTACTGTAGTACGTGAATACATGATATGCATCCTGTTGTAATGATCTTCTTGTGTGGTGTTTATATATAGAGCTGTTGTGTTGTGTGTTGATAGCCCCTTTGCTATAACCTGTCTAACCCAAGTAAAGTCTCATCTACTTGGAGTCTACATATACTACACAAGATAGATCAGTTCCCTTCAGAAATAAATGCATGAATGCTGAACATTTATTTCAGGATTATGGCTTCTCACGGCATGTTTCTTAATGAAACTTCAGAGGTCCATAACTTGCGACTGAGTGGCGGTAGCGCAAAACCATTATAATATTCTGAATCAGCGAAGAAAACTGCACCAGATAGATACCATTTTATGCCCAGATTTGACAGATAACTTATTGTCCGAGTACCAGGGCATAAAAAGTACATAAGTCACTCAGGAGCGGTCAGATTGAAAAACAGATGTCATTTTCGTAATCAGCGGCAAAAACTGCATTAGATGATATAAATTTGATGGCTCTAGACCCTACATGCGACTGAATTGAGTCACCTTTCAAACAAGCATGTTATAACAAGTGCAGCCGTTTTCTTCCCAAATCATGAAAATGCCGATATCTTCAAAATTAGGCAACGTAGAGCAAAACTAAAGTTATTTTCGGAATCAGCAGCAAAAACTACATAAGAAAAACTGCATTGCACCGCGTTTAATGGTCATACTAGCGAGTAGTGCCACTCAAGAAATAGGGTTGGTCTCAACTTTGGACGCCAATTTCTCCCGATCCAGAGCGAGTCTAGCTAAACTGAATGCATTTTCGAACTCAGCACACAAAACCGCATATAACAGTATGCTAACCACTAAGCTTTGCAGAAAAAAATTTTTTTCGAACACCTTTAAGAGGCCAAACACCCCCCTATACCCCCCCCTATACAGCACACTTTAGTGCGCTCATTTTGTTTGGTCAACTCATGCCTAACATTTGTTAAAACATTAGCTTGGCAGGGCCTTTGCACAAAAAGTTATAAAGATTTTTCGAAAAAAAACGGAGTGGCATTTTGCGGCAATTTCGCAGTTTTCGGTGAAGATCTCGGTAACCAGCTAGGATCTGGAAACCGGAGTACCAGAATATGAAAGGCCATTGGAACAGCTACAAAACCATATGCGAGTCGGGATCCTAGCTTAAGAAACGAATGAAGGGTGATCGTTTGAATGGAGGGTGTCAGAGCTATTAAAATGAGCCCGAAAATTGCTGCCGACCCAACTTTGAGGGGGTGTAGCTCCGGTTCCAGGGGGTTGCTGGTGGCCGGGCATGCACCGTTGGTCTTCGACTGTGCTCTATTTTAATAGGTATAAATATCAGCCAGATCCGTTAGATGGCCCTGCTTGCCCCCTCAAAGCTGACTTTCTCGCAAAATGCATCTTAAGAGTCAGTCTCTGAACCGATCGAGTCTTGGTCCTTCGCCATATTCAGACCCCAAAAATGAAACTTTGGCGTGGAGGGCTCAAAGTTGGACGACTAATACGTATGGATAGGTTATATAACCACCGCAAAGGATATCCCGATTCGACGCTCCACGCTCGAGATACGGCCTTCTGAAAATCGGTCCGCTTAACTATGGGACCAAAATTTCAAAATCGAATTTCTAACGCAATAATCAGTGTTGGGACTTAAAAATTGGGGGCATAGGGTAACTTTTGGAGTACTTTCAGAATCAACGGTCGAATTCCATTTTCAATGAAAAAAATTTTTTTCGACCCCTTTTGGAGCCCCCTAGCTCGTCTGGAACCCCCTACACCGTTTTTTTTATTTCAGAATATTGTAGCGCTATCAATTCCCTATAGTTTGGTATAAGCCACATTGGCTGACCCGTGGAAAAAAGTGGTGAAATATGGCTTCAAAGTTGAAAAATCCACAAATTTTTAGTTTTGGTACTGCACCAAAATTTCCTGCTGGAGTTTCTAGCGCACTAATCAGTGTTGGGACTTAAAAATTGGGGGTATATGGTAACTTTTAGAGTACTTTTAGAATCAACGGTCGAATTCCATTTTCAATGAAAAAAATTTTTTTCGACCCCCTTTGGAGCCCCCTAGCTCGTCTGGAACCCCCTACACCGTTTTTTTTTATTTCAGAATATTGTAGCGCTATCAATTCCCTACAGTGTGGTATAAGCCACATTGGCTGACCTGTGGAAGAAAGTGGTGAAATATGGCTTCAAATTTGAAAAATCCTCAAATTTTTAGTTACAAAACCAAAACCAAAACTAAAAATTTGAGGATTTTTCAAATTTGAAGCCATATTTCACCACTTTCTTCCGCGGGTCAGAAAATGTGGCTTATACCAAACTGTAGGGAATTGATAGCGCTACAATATTCTGAAATAAAAAAAACGGTGTAGGGGGTTCCAGACGAGCTAGGGGGCTCCAAAGGGGGTCGAAAAAAATTTTTTTCATTGAAAATGGAATTCGACCATTGATTCTGAAAGTACTCTAAAAGTTACCCTAAACCCCCAATTTTTAAGTCCCAATACTGATTAGTGCGCTAGAAATTCGATTTCGAAATTTTGGTCCCATAGTTAAGTGGACCGATTTTCAGAAGGCCGTATCTCGAGCGTGGAGCGTCGAATCGGGATATCCTTTGCGGTGGTTATATAACCTATCCATACGTATTAGTCCTCCAACTTTGAGCCCTCCACGCCAAAGTTTCATTTTTGGGTCTGAATACTGAAACTCCATTGGCCCAGAGACTGACTCTTAACTCCATATAACTTACAAATTGATCGTTTCTGAAAAGTCCTCACTAGTAGTCAAATGAAACTCGAAACATAATACAGAACAATTACACCTAGAACAACTGACTGATTGAAAAAAAGAAAATTCTTTCAATCTAACGGTTGGTTTTCCTCACCGCTGCAGCCTGTGCATTGGCTTTCCATTGGCTGAGGTGAGGGGGCATCGATTTGTTGTGCAGCAGAGCCTTCAGAGCCAGCCACATCTCTTTGTGTCGCAGCGAGTAGATAAAGACGTTGCAGAGGGGATTGAAGTTGGCCATCGCGTAAAGTGCCATGATGGCCCAGAGGGGCAGGACACGGGACCCTTTGTTGTAGTTGAGGAGCAGCACACTGGCAAAGATGACTTCAGAGGTCCATAACTTGCGACTGAGTGGCGGTAGCGCAAAACCATTATAATATTCTGAATCAGCGAAGAAAACTGCACCAGATAGATACCATTTTATGCCCAGATTTGACAGATAACTTATTGTCCGAGTACCAGGGCATAAAAAGTACATAGGTCACTCAGGAGCGGTCAGATTGAAAAACAGATGTCATTTTCGTAATCAGCGGTAAAAACTGCATTAGATGATATAAATTTGATGGCTCTAGACCCTACATGCGACTGAATTGAGTCACCTTTCAAACGAGCATGCTATATACAAGTGCAGCCGTTTTCTTCCCAAATCATGAAAGTGCCGATATCTTGAAAACTGGGCAAAGTACAGCAAAAATAAAGTTATTTTCGGAATCAGCAGCAAAAACTACATCAGAAAAACTGCACTGCACCGCGTTTAATGGTCATACTAGCGAGTAGTGGCACTCAAGAAATAGGGTTGGTCTCAACTTTGGACGCCAATTTCTCCCGATCCAGAGCGAGTCTAGCTAAACTGAATGCATTTTCGAACTTAGCACACAAAACTGCATATAACAGTAGGCTAACAACTAAGCTTTGCAGAAAAAAATTTTTTTCGAACACCTTTGAGAGGCCAAACACCCCCCCCCATACCCCCCCTAAACAGCACACTTTAGTGCGCTCATTTTGTTTGGCCAACTCATGCCTAACATTTGTTAAAACATTAGCTTGGCAGGCCCTTTGCACAAAAAGCTATAAAGATTTTTCGAAAAAAAAACGGAGTGGCATTTTGCGGCAAATTCGCAGTTTTCGGTGAAGATCTCGGTAACCAGCTACGATCTGGAAACGGGAGTACCAGAATATGAAAGGCCATTCGAACAGCTACAAAACCATATGCGAGTCGGGATCCTAGCTTAAGAAACGAATGAAGGGTGATCGTTTGAATGGAGGGTGTCAGAGCTATTAAAATGAGCCCGAAAATTGCTGCCGACCCAACTTTGAGGGGGTGTAGCTCCGGTTTCAGGGGGTTGCTGGTGGCCGGGCATGCACCGTTGGTCTTCGACTGAGCTCTATTTTAAGAGACATAAATATCAGCCGGATCCGTGAGATGACCCTGCTTCCCGCCTCAAAGCTGACTTTCTCGCAAAATGCATCTTAAAAAGGTGAACTGTTAGAAGAGTTATGAAACTGCACAAAATGCTAAAAAAACCACTCTCAAAATAGCACCGGGGTGCGGAATCGCTTTGTACATCCATCTCTAGTGGTTTCTCTTTGCCACTTAGAGTAAGGCTTCTAGCAACCCCTTTTTACCCGTACAGCATGTCCGTATTTGTATTCCCCTCTGCATATTGGCTTACTCAGGATTTTGCAAAAGGAAGTATTACATTTTTAGATCTCTGGTTGAGCCACGGCCCAATCAGGGCGAGAAAATTTTAACAAATTGAGCTTGAAAAACGCTTTTGAAAGCATTCTGAGTAAAGTATTAAAAGAAATTAGGAAGTATGAAGAGGCCTGGTTGGGCACCGGCTCAAGCAGGGGAAGAAAATTTTGAAAAATTAGACTTCTTATACGCTTTTTTAATGAACAAATCGGTCGTGAACTACCATTTGATGCCTTTTGTTTGTACCTGATACCTGTACCTGTTTCAGTCCAAAAATACCCAAAATCAGGTAGGTACAGTTCGAAAGTACCCGATCAGGTATCAGGTACAGTGTAGGTATCAGATAGGCATTGCAAATCTACCTGATAATCAGGTACAGGTACAGGCATACCTGATCCACAGTACTGGGAGTAGCCAACTGCTTTAGAGCAGAAAGAGACACAAGGTCCGGCAGCCTCCTTTACCAACCCTCCCCATTGCTGTTGGCGTGTGCAAGATAGAGTAGATTTTGTTCCCATTTATCTTCTTGCCAAATTTACTTTCGATGGTCTGGGTTGGGCTTTGTGTCGACTACTTCCCATCGTCTCAACAGGTTTCAAACCCACAACAACCGCCGGGGATGCCGGGGCCGCCGTGAATCAAGCCAGAGAGCTAAACCACTGAGCCAACGATGCGACAGTAGTTCATACGTAACTGCCCCGCCAAATCGTATCATATCATAAGCGATTCTTGAATTACCTTTACAGCTTTATTTATCAGTATTGCACCTTTCAAACAGTGGTACTAGAACTGTTTCCATTGTTCTCCTCCTCAACCCGTGCCAGCTCATTTTTCTTGTTGTTCACGTTCTTCTTGCAGCGAATTTTGTCAGCCGCCGACTGAAGCTCCCTCATTCTGCGTTGCGCAATGTCCAAATGGTTGGCCTTCTTCCAGGCCAGACCGCTGAGCGCCGAGAAAGGAATCACAGCCAGCAAGCAAAATGCAATGCCCAAACACGGTCCTGCACTGTCGTAGTCTTCGATGCCAAACAATGACTCCTGTCTGCGGGTCCACTGGGTCATCAGAATGCCAAATGCAATCACATACCCCGCTGAGAGCACAATACAGATGATCAAATCGCAGATAGCAAACGACTTTCGAGAAGCCAGCGAAAGCAGTTTTTCCACGAAAATGTTGTAGAGGAGGAAGACCACCGAATCCAGCAGCGAAACGGCACCCAGCAACGTGCCCAGAGAGCAGAGTTCGGACTTGCCGTTGAAAAGACAAGTTTTTGCCTTGTCAGCGTGGTACCAGCCCAAGAATCCAATGCAAATAAATACGCCGGTGCCTAATAGCAAGCCCACGAATCGTATGAATGGAGGGTAGAGTAGTCGGCCACTCATCACCTGCACTTTCTCCCAGGCGCTAGGCTTGTAAACGAACTTCGACTCGGGAATTATGGTGGTGGCCCCGAATGAAACCGACTGGAACCGGGACAACTCGGGTTTATGCTGTCTCGGCTTGGAATCGACATTGTTGTTATTGTTGTTGTTGTTGTTTCTCGATACCTAAAGCAACTCTACTTTGCGCATCTATAGCTTAAACATCATATTATGCTTGATTAACAGCCTTGGACTTTGAAACATACGTAGTAAACTACATATATCACTAACCCCTCAGGAATTTTTGGAAGAATATTGTATGGAAAATTATGATAAAAGTATGCCTAGAAGATTAGGTTCAAATAAGTCAGAATAGCTGATTGAACCAGAATATTTCAACGAATACGCAAAAAACCTTGCTGAAAAATTGGACTATTTTGCTTAGTATCTCGTTATCCCCATCGGCCATCAAAGACCCCGCCCCCTTCAGCCCCCTCAGGATTTGAAAATTTACCACCCCTTAACCAAAATGCTAAACCCATGTCTCTCCCTCTGACTTTTATCGGGATTTTAAACAAGAACATAAATCTATATGTGCGTCCAATAATTTCTCCCTTGAGTCCCTACACTCTTTAGCGGAATCGATTCAATTATAACGATTTAGTTTTGATTCTAAAATAACTTAATGTAATCGATGAGGTACCTACGCATTTTTTATTGCCGAAATGACTTAAAAATACGTTTTGCAATTAGGTTTGAGTGATTTGATTTTATCCTGTATTTTGTTTTATGGGGTAAAGCTAGCAAACAGCACAGTAGGATATAGAATAGCAGTCCATAAACGACGTCGTTTCAAAATCCCGATTTTTCGGACCCCCTCCCCAAAATAGCCCTCAGTCGTTTCTTGGGGAACACCTGCCCCTACGGCGACGTCGTTTTCGGTCCCCCCCCCCCGATAAAAGGACAGTACATACAGTACTGTCACGTTTTCTTGTTACCATACTGCGCAATCAATTAAATAAATCCCTACAACCACTCTGGGAAGCTTATGTAGAAACGGTTGACAGAATGTACTTAAAGTCGAAAATAATGCAATCGAAGTACCCTAAAATTCCGAAAAAAGCTACGTCGTTTTTTGCTAACCCCTCCCCCTCCTGGTGCGTCGTCTATCGTCGCATTTTAGGCGACCCACCATCCGCCTATGGAACGACGGCGTTTTTGGACGGCCCCGTACAGTACTGCACTGAGGAATGGTACCGATGCCAACATAGAGCTGTACGTCAGATTATACGCATTGTTTTGAAGGCGCAGTTAGTGCTTTCGACTGAGTATGAAGCCAGCGCCAGCGCCAAATCAATACCAACTTTTAGCTGGCAGAAGACAAAACAGATTGTCCAATTTGATTTTGCCAGCCCGAGAAGTCACAAACCCCTCTACCAATTTAAAGAAAACAAGATACGTAGTAGTTAAAAAATAAAGTCTGAACCAGGTAGCTTTCAGAAATTAGGCAAAAAGCTGTCCAGAAGCTGCGTTCAAACACTTTTAGTAAGTTTCACTTGCATTATAGGCAAAATGAGACAAAACACCGATGGACCATTAAGAATTCACAAAAATATAAACTCGAGGCTTTTAAACACATGTAACAGGGGGCCTGCTCGCAACCCACGACCGGAAGACCCACCAGACCAGAAGATCATTACATGAAAATTGCTAAAATTACCTGGTAAAACAAGGCCCAGATATTTGTTATTGGGTTTTGGCCAAGGTTATGTGAGCGATTTTAGTACTCTCTCCCCCGAAATTGGGCTCACACCCATACATCTAACAGGTCATCCGCCGAACGGGGATAGGGCTTGGGGTCTGGCACCGGCAGGAGCAGTCTGAGCCTAAATTCTATGGGGTATGGTACTAAAAAACGGTTAAAAATCGCATTTCTTGGCTAACAATCGTCAAAAATCGCAAATTTGGCTCAAGTACAGCTAAAAAGATCTGTTTTCCAGGAGATTTTAGCAGTTTAATGTCTGAAATTCTAAAAGGAGCTCAAAAGTTTGTTCAAAAATTGCTTGCCAGAAAAATCGGAGGGGCAACCACACCCAACCCCGCCCACCGTCCGCGGCAGATGACCTGTTGCACGCACAGTACGGCTGTTACTAGTGAGTAGTGAAAGCAACTCACAACAATGCTGTCGTCATCTTGGTTCTCGGAGTCACTACTCTCTTGCTTGTGTAGAGAAGACATAGAGAGAGACAAATGCAGTCTGGGCCGTGTACACAAAGTCTAAACAAAATTCATCGCCGCCGGACTAGCCAGCCGCACGCGAAGCGGCCGTTCTAGTGTGGCAGGGATATTTTCTGCTGGTCAGAACCAGTTTTTGAGCGGCGCGCTCTGCTGGCACGCTTCCATGGACAATTAGCGACAAATTGTTGCACATCGATTGGCGCTTTTTTCCTTTGCTTCGCGGCCAATCTCGGCTGGCTGCTAATCGGCCCCAAACAACCGAATCGGCTTGACTGAAATGTCACTGCGCGCTTTTTACGGCCGTCCGCTGCGCGCCTTCCGTCGCACAGATTGGACTAAAGTGACAGAATTGATTGGGTCCGAGGGCTTTTCTCTCATTTTGGTCCGTTTTGCTGGCAGTGGGTCTAGTAGGACAACTCGCCACAGTGACAACTTGCCACTGGACTGGACTACTCGCCCCCGATAAAAAATCTCCCACTGTGAACCGCTAATTGTCCAAAAATCAGATAAACAGGTGGCGAAATATTTGGGTGACAAGTTGTTCCTGGGTGAAGAAAAACAGTACTTAATGCAATGACAGTGTCTGATGTACTGTACGTAAAGACCTACATTGCATCTTTTACGTCTAGGCCGTAATTTGAGCAAAGAACTTCACATAGGGTACCATACATGTAACAGGTCATCCGCCGAAGGGTGAGGGGGGTTGGGGGGTCTGGCGCCGGCCGGGTGGGGGCCAAAATTTTGGGAGGGGGGTTGGGCACTAAAAAACGCTCAAAAATCGAAAATAATTGCAATTTTTTGGCTAAAAATCGCCAAAAAACGCTAATTTGGGCTGAAATACAGATAAAGTGCTGTTTTGCACGCGATTTTGGAAATTTTTGTGTCTGAAATTGTAAAAAAAATCGCAAAAATTTGCTCAAAAATTACTTGCCAGAAAAATCGGAGGGGGGTCGGGAAAATCGCCTCCCCCAGACCCCCCTGTTACATGTATGTATGTTACTATTGTTAGTTTCTTTAGAGCAGATTTTGCAGAATGCCATACCAAAGCACTATAAATGGATTCAGTTTTATTGTCGCAAAAACCCTAACTGCCATTTATGCTGGGTCTATGCCATCTATATATACTGTTTATATGCCTGGGTACTTTAAACAGCACTATGCGCTACAGAATAGTCTCGAATGGGTGTCAGCATTTGGGGATTGACATCTCTACTGGTCTATTGAAAATACTTATACATGCTGAAGAAAATTTACTCGTTAGAACCAACAAAACAATGATTATACAGACAGACTAGACGGACGGATTATGTACACAATTCTTTCATCGCTTATTTTTTGGCTTGATAAAACCGGTCTCCATTTAGTCGTTTTGCAACCAGTTTTGCTCATATTTTCATGCTCAACAGTGTAATCTTTTGAAAGCAGTGCCCACACTCACATTCACGTACGTATATTGAATACTAGTGATGCTACATAACGGGTGCTGTCTTAGAAATTCACACGTGCAAATTGTACAAAGCCGTCTGTACGCGTTCTCGCTCACTCACTCACTCACTCACTCACTCACTCACTCACTCACTCACTCACTCACTCACTCACTCACTCACTCACTCACTCACTCACTCACTCACTCACTCACTCACTCACTCACTCACTCACTCACTCACTCACTCACTCACTCACTCACTCACTCACTCACTCACTCACTCACTCACTCACTCACTCACTCGCTCGCTCGCTCACTCACTCACTCACTCACTCACTCACTCACTCACTACTCACTCACTCACTCACTCGCTCGCTCGCTCACTCACTCACTCACTCACTCACTCACTACTCACTCACTCACTCGCTCGCTCGCTCCCTCGCTCGCTCGCTCTCTCACTCGCTCACTCACTCACTCACTCACTCACTCACTCACTCACTCACTCACTCACTCACTCACTCACTCACTCACTCACTCACTCACTCACTCACTCACTCACTCACTCACTCACTCACTCACTCACTCACTCACTCACTCACTCACTCACTCACTCACTCACTCACTCACTCACTCACTCACTCACTCACATTATAGTGTAATTGAACTTTACCCGACCCTAAACACATGAGCACAGTGCACATTCAAAAGACTACTCTATACGAACACGCTTTTTAGCGCAATTTTCAATCTGTTCATTTTGCGAGTTCGCTTTGTCCTCTGCATTCTGAACTTTAGCAGTTTCAGTGACCGAAGCTTCAGCACTGGTCGAGCTTGTTGTATCGGAGAGACTGACCTTTTCCACAGGCTCGTTGCTCTCTGAAGCGACATCATTCTGATGCGCTTCCGGCTGGACCTGTTCGTTCATCGACTTCTTGGTCATGTAAACATCGTATCTGCGATTAATTTCCTCCAACTCTTTCAGTCTTTCGTCGGAGACACTTCGTCTCCTTCTCTCAAACTTGGCCTCCTGAATCTTAATGCGCAGCATTTTCTCCTGATACTGGTCGATGATTTGAGCGTTTTGCCAGGCGAACAGAGTCAGCACTCCCCAGAGGGGAAAGGACAAGGCGGAAAGCACCATTCCAATCGTAGAGGCAGTATCCCATCTTCCTTTGCCGAGACAAGCAAAGGCTAGCACAGCGAACGCAATCGAGAGCAAGCCCGACACGATCAATTCAGTCACTAGGAAAGTTTTCTTGGCCAGCAGAGAGTAGAGCATCTTGAACAGGTTGTGGGCTACGGCAAAACCGAACGCGCAGAGAATGCCCGGCGAACAAATGCACACTTTGGCCAGGCACAGCTGCCGTTGGAAGCAGGGCTGGTTCCGATCGGGGCCCATGAATTCCAGACTGATCACGCAGGTGGCGAAGAAGAGAGAGATCAGACGTAGCATCTGGGCGCTGTAGACCTTCTTGAGAGAGGAGTTGACCTCTTCGCGAAAGGCCGAAGGCTCCATCTCAGTGATGAACGACGTTTCGCCCCAGGAGACCGAGCGTCGAGGGGCCAGCGCCTCATGGTTCTCCTTGTTGGCGTTGTGGATTATGGGACTTGGGGAATCAGGCATGGCAAGGTAAATCGCCTGCAATATATTGTTTAATGTTGTGTACCGATTGGTTGCGAACGAGTGAGAAAACTGGTTCCATCAGAACACTGGAACCTTTCCAATTTATCTAGCGTGCCCAGATATTACAATCGCGACTGGTGGATGGGAAGGAAGGCCGCCGGTTTGGTCATGATTGGCCGACAGAACAACGTAATTACGTACTTATGTAAACTGTGATTTAGCGCAATAAGTGAAGCCTTCACAGAAATATCAATCCTTAGTCTAGCTCCGCAAATAGACAAAAGGAAAAATTGAGGATACAGTAGATTTCTATTTTCCTTAATTCGAATAGGTTACCTGCAATATGTACAGTATCCGACAGTTACCACGTCATGATGGTTCAGTTTGAGCATCGTCTCAGTTTGTTTCCCTGTAATGACGCAATTTTTAAAAAATAATTATAATTGGACTTTTACATTGTAATGCAGTGTTGTGCCTAGCCTCAGATTTCTAAAACTCGGTAAGTATTCAGTAAGTAAATCCAGATTTTTTGAAATTCAGTAAGTACGAGTAAGTAAGTACTGGGTTTTTCAAAGAAAACCCGGTAAGTACTCAGTAAACAATTCAGTAAACTCGGTAAAACCTTCAACATTCAGAAATATGTCACAATGTATCTAAAAAGTTTCCCGATATAGGTTTTAGCTATGTACTAAAGTTTTTGATCGTGATTTGTGCCATTTCACATTATTTTTGGGAGCCATAGCCCAAATTTTGGGAGGGGGTTGGGCACTAAAAAGCGCTCAAAAATCGAAAAAATCGCTAATTTGGGCTGAAATACAGGTAAAGTGCTGTTTTGCAGGCGATTTTTGAAATTTTTGAGTCTGAAATTGTAAAAAATCGCAACAATTTGCTCAAAAAATTACTTGCCAGAAAAATCGGAGGGGGCGGGAAAATCGTCTCAGGGGGTCCCCACAGTGGCGTATCCAGGATTTCGGAAAGGGGGGTGTAAAATTTTGAAAGTGCCTGGTTTGGCCGCTGCCCAACCAGAGGAAGAAAATTTAGCAAAATTAGCCATCAAAAACACGTTTAAAACACATTCCAGGCTTAAAATTAACAGAAATTACAAGTTTTAGTAGTTTAATTTAAAGTGACCTGGTTGGGCTTTTGCCCGACCAGGGCGAGAAAATTTTGAAAATTTAGTCTTCAAAAACGCATTTAAAAGGCATTCTGAGTACAAAATAGACAGTTTTGTTACATAATTCATTAGGTTCGCTTATTTTTACGCGTTTACACTCCAAATTTCATCCAATTCCGTCAAAAATTAATAAAAAGATACAGGAAAAGGAATTTTTCGGTTTCTTTCAATTTTTCGGTGACCGGCTTTCACTATTGAAATGACCAAATTTCACTTTTTTTTAAATTTCTTGGGAGTGAGCCAAGCCTAGTGCACCAAACTTTAACATATAAAATTCCCCGAATTTTGGCACCTATGGTCCAAATTTCAGCCTATTTGGTCAAAATTTGCGGAAATGGCAGTAAAAAGAAATGTGATCATTTTTTCGGTGACCGGCTTTCACTATTGAAGTTACCAAATTTCACTTTTTTTAAAATTTCTCGGGAATGAGTCAAGCCAAGTGCACCAAACTTTAACACGTAAAATTCCGCGAATTTTGGCACCTATGGTCCAAATTTCAGCCTACTTGGTCAAAATCTGCGGAAATGGCAGTAAAAAGAAATGTGATCAGTTTTTTGAGACACCCTGTAGTTTAAAGTGGCCTGGAAAGTACGGTTGGACGCATATATGCAATATGCAATATCAAACAATGCATATATGCATGGTTTTTGGCATGCATATATGCATATGCAATATCATATGTATGCAAAATTCCAATATGCAATAGTCATATGCAAATTGACCCTGATATCATAATTTTGCATATTTTTAGTTTGCATATTTTTGTCAAAGGTGTCGCTGACTTTCTTGCTGTATACTTATGTTCCGAATAACCTTAATCGGTTCAAATAGTCGTTTTTGGCGCGGAGAAATCCATAAAGTACTCGTCCAAACAGTACAAGTTTCAAAGAGGGCTAGTTTGGCGGATTTCTGGTTTTGAGCTGAGTGAATTGCGAATTTCTGCAAGCACCTCATTTCTTCAGAAATATCTGCAGTTTTTAGCAGAATTCTTCAAACTAAGGTGGCACAATTAGCATCTCAAAACAGCCAAACAGTCTGGATTTCTGAGTTTAGGATAGTCGCCACGTTTTTACCAATTTTTCATCAAACTAAAAATAAAATATCTAAAATAAAAAATCCATTGATTGAGGCAGTTTATACTGCAAATCTGTAATTTACAGAGATCAAAGCTTCCTCTTTCCAATTACAGATTGGAGATGAATGGCTTGAGACAGACATGGGCTAGCACTTCGGTTGACGGGGGTAGAATTTTCAATTCCTGACGGGGGTAGGAGCGCCTGAGGGGGGCTGAGGGAGTGGTAAGACAAAATGTCAGATTTAATCAAGGTTTTTCGCTTATTTTCATTAAAATAAGTGAGCTCATTTACACCTAATCCAGCCATACACAATGTATTTATCATAATTTTCTATACAAAATTGTTCCAAAAAATTCCTGAGGGGGTAGCGGCTGGCTGAGGAGGGTAGGTCAGAACCTGAGGGAGGCCAAGCCCTTCAGCCCCCTTTGCCCATGTCTGGCTTGAGACCCTAAACTCAAGTCGCAAATATATGGAAATCTCAACTGAGACTTTTCAGATTCTGAATTTGTTAGTTTGTAAAACTAGGACCGGACTACAAACGGTTAGGTATGCCACATTAGAGAGAACTAATTTGAACATGCAAACAGTAATTTAGCCAAAAATTTCTAATGTCAACCATTTTTTATTTAAAAATTACGAAATGAGCTGGTCTTTCATGCCAAACTGTTTTCCCCTCTTGTTTTTTCCAGATGAGGTCTGTATCTGTAAAATAGGTATGCCTAATAACTGCTAAGGATTGCGTAGACATTCCAACCAAACTCAAAAATGCTTGTCCAGTTATCGATTTCAGGCCGCCTTGATAAAATATGCAAATATGCAAAAAATATGCACATATTTCATTTTTGCATGCATATGATATATGCAATATCAATATGCACTAGAGATTGCATGCATATATTCATATGCAATATCATATGCATCGCAAAAAACCGATATCATCCAACCATACTGGAAAGTGGCTTGGTTGGGCTTCTGCCCGACCAGGGCGAGAAAATTTTGAAAATTTAGTCTTTAAAAACGCATTTAAAAGGCATTCTGAGTACAAAATAGACAGTTTTGTTACATAATTCATTAGGTTCGCTTATTTTTGACAGACTTTCTCTTCCTACCTCCACCGTAAAGGGGGTGTACCCACCATACATGTAACAGGGGGGTCTGGGGGGGTCTGCCCCCACCCGACTTAGGCCAGACCCCCCGGATGGGGACCCCCTCCCCGAGACGATTTCACCGACCCCCCCCCTCCGATTTTTCTGGCAAGTAAATTTTCGAGCAAATTTTTGCAATTTTTTACAATTTCACACTCAAAAATTGCTAAAATCGCCTGCAAAACAGCACTTTTTAGCTGTATTTCAGCCCAAATTAGCGATTTTTGGCGATTTTTAGCCCAAAAATTGCGATTTTTGAGCGTTTTTTAGTGCCCACCCCCTCCCCCAAAATTTTGGCTCAGACCCCCCCCCCCCCGGCCGGTGCCAGACCCCCAACCCACCCTCCCCCATCGGCGGATGACCTGTTACATGTATGGTACCCACCATAAACTTCCCTGGATACGCCACTGGGTCCCCATCCGGCCTAAGTCGGGTGCGGGTAGACCCCCAGACCCCGCTGTTACATGTATGTTCTACATACTGCCTGTGAAATTTTTTGGAACATCTTGTGTGTCATTTGATGCTGTTGTGCAATGTAGCACGTATACAGATTTCTAATTAGACTCTATGCTCAGTCACAAATTCCATAGGCCACTTTGTTCAAGCGTTAAATGGCTTCAAAAGCCAGCCTTTCTAGGAACAGCCCGGACACTTTTAGCTGGAGAATTGAACGGATGATGAGCAGACGGTGGAATCTAGAACCAATCACTGTGTAATAAAAGAAACAGGCCAGAGGAGAGTGCCAGAGAAGGCTGCCGCTGGGTATGGTTCATGTTGACGATCTTTCTCCTGACTGCCACAGTCTACTGTACTAAAAGCGCAGCACTTAGCCGAACACTTTTAGTACCCAGTAGATAGGGCTTTTATCAACCGCTATTAGCTGTTTACGAAGTACAGGGTTGCTAAGGAAGGATACTTTGCCATCTACGCCTTGATTTAGGTTCGGTGTAATATTGCAGAGATCTACAGCTAACTAAAGAGCCGCTGCTTTTGCCGTCTTAGTGAAGCGAGAGATCGTGAAGATGAACCAAACCGAGCAGCAGCCTTCTCTAGCAGTCTCCTCAGGCCTGCTTCTAACATACTCAGTGGGTTCTGGATTCCAACTTCTGCTCATCCTTTCAATTGTCAGATGCCCAGACTGGACAGTGAACTCAGGATGGGTACTGATCGTAAGTTTGGCCTGCGCAGACCTTCTAAACTCAGTTCCCGATGCGTTCGGCAGTCTCGAGTCTCTAATAGATCGTAACTTGTACTCTCTGAGTCCCTGGGTGATTGGCTACCTGGCCAATTTGGGCTGGAACTGCACCGCTCTGCACATGAATGCATTGGCCATTAACAGACTGGTAGCAGTCTGTCTGCCAATGCATTTCAGCACAATCTGCAGTACACGCAACACTGTTGGTGTGATCGGTGTTTGTTGGTTGTTGTCTGTCCTACAAGCCACTGCCTCTGTCCTGTTGCCCTGCTGTGCCGTAGTCTGGGACAGAGAATGGGCTATGACCACCTATTTTAACCCTGAGAACGCCTACAACCACATTGCACCGGTGCACACAACAATCACCTATGTCTGCATAACCGTGCCTGCTGTTATGTACACTGCGGTCACATGTCGTTTGATCAAAAGACGGTTCTATCCGCAGGCTCAGGTCTATAACAGCAACCCTGTTGACCTGAAATTGTGTTTGCAGTTTTTGATCATCATTTGTACGTACACCATGTTTGACGGTACGTGGTATGTGGTTGCATGGTTTGAGGTCAGCGGTCCTGTCTTGGACTTGATACCGTTCATGGGCCCGATACAGTTCACCGGTAATCCGTATATTTATCTAGTATTCAACAAATCCATCAGACAGGCTGTCAGGAAGCTGATTGGCTGTCCACAACCGAATACTGTAGCTGCTGCTACAAACGCAAAGACTCACAGAAACACAGGTGGACAACAACTGATAACCGTCAATTAGATAGGATGTGATGTTTTTGTCAATTGAAAAAATATGGTTAAATAGCAGAATAAGATTTGTGGCCGTTATATTGTTCGTCCGTCCGTCCGTCCGTCCGTCCGTTTGTTTGTTTGTTTGTTTGTTGTTGTTCTGTCTTACCAGAGGTTATGTTGCTGCATCTTCAACTCATTAATTCTGTTCTCAATTCTCTTCACTATAAACTATGACGTTTTGCCGGAGCTGTTTGCAAACCGACCTGAAGATCGCTTCCCAAGTTGGAGGGCGCGGGATATACTCCCTACGTACTTGACTATAACTCTTACCGTATAGTGCTGTTTATAGTACCCGGGTACTATATATGGCACTTAGGGTTTTGCGAAAATAAAATTGAATCCATTTATAGTACCCGGGTACTATATATGGCACCTACGAAATCTGCTCTATAAGAAACTAACAATAGTATTTGAAGTTCTTTGCTCAAATTACCGATTTGATGTGAAAAACAGGTTATGTACAAATATCAGAACATCTATGATTGCATTATCTACTGTTTTTCTTCATACAAACAATGTTTACCACCAAAAATACTGTATTTTTCGCACGTTTTGTATTTATAACAGCTCATTTCAGAATAAAAATCTGTCTCCATTTATAGTACCCCGGGTACTATAAATGGCACTAAGTGCCGTTTATAGTACCCCGGGTACTATAAATAGGGGGGTACTATAAACAGCACTATACGGTACTTAGGCTATGCATAGTCAACCTAGGATATATGTCCTTGGCTGGATAACTTAGCTGGCCAAGGGTATGTATGTAGCAATAATAACCATGCTCGACTATGGACGAAGGCTCTTTGTAGCTAATACTTGGCTACAGTAAGAACAGTGTGTGCAGCATGCAAGTACTTATGGCAAAATCGGTTTCGTTTCTCTGCTAAACAGCACAGCGCAGTGACCAGCTGGTCGGTTGATTAGCGATGCTGATTAATTGTAGTCAATGATCAAATCAAATAGCCGATGCTGCCGGTCTGAAAAGGGCGCCGAGCGTGCAGAGTCTAACGTGATCAATTGCATTGGTGGTGTCCGTATTTACTAGGCCTGTCGGGTAGTCATGGAGCTAGCCGGCCTTATGTATACCAAATGATAGCAGTGCAAGCGCACAGTGACCAATTAGTGTGCGCAAATCGGAAAAGCTGGTCCCGTTGAATTATTTCGCCCCGTCAGCTCTGGGTTATTGCCACTGCGCCTGTCTTGTAGTATCAAAGACGCTGGCGCCTTGTTGGAGCGCAGCTGATCAAGCAAGTCCGATTCAGTCAGCTCGGCTCTCATCCTTTTTTGGTCTCAAAAATCCGATACCACTCCGTCGTCGGCGGCTCCCCCGGCTTGCTCTCTCGCTATATTATTATCTGTTGCTGCTCCCGTCAGCTTTGGTTAGGATGATTTTGTCTTGCACCAATGTGTTTAGAATACCGTGTATTTTCAGTGAAAATACATTTCTATTCCCAAATAACTTTTACTATTTCTGTTGTTCGATTCTACGTAGATCCCCACTTTCATAGCATATATTTTCGGACCATTTTTTGCAACTTTCAAACACCGTAACATCGTTTGTAAAACAGTTTTTCGCTACAGCTAGTCATTCTAAAGCTAGCTACAGGGTCCGTAAAAAAGCAACCCAGCAGCAGACTTTTTGCTGCAACAAAAATAAATCTTAACCCATTCTAATGAATCTTGTTTGAATGAAAGATATATAAATTCTTGAAATACTGCTTAAATTTTCATTAGCATACTCAGCTCAGTTCCTGAGGTATTTGGCCTCATTATCATAACAACGAATTTGGCAGTGAACAAGGGAAATTCCGTTGCACTTTTTGATAAAACTACTGAGATTACTACTGTTGAAGGCTAACGTAAACGAGGCTTTACTCTGGTCACACAAACGCTTGTTTACTTGATAGTAAAGTCTCGTTAGCCTCAAAACCTCCTTTATGATCAAGTGCAACAGAAAAATCAGTACCAAAAATTATGTACATCAGAACGAAACAAAACATCAAACAGTTGATTGTTTTTACTTTAGGGCACCATGTATGTCGAAAATCAGCTGAGAATTGAAAATTTGCGCATTAGTCACGTAGAATGTTCGCTTAAGTTAGTAATTTGCGTGCAGACAGACGGGCGTCCGTCCAATAGCTCTTTGAGTATCAGGTTGATCATATTTGATCAACCGATGGCGTTGTCCTCCCGGACAATGTTGTCCTTGGAGGACAAAGGAGGACAAGAGGTGGAAAAAAGAGGACTAAGGAGGACAAGAGAGGACAAGAGGGGGTCAAAGCGGGCATGAGAGGACAAGAGGGGGGTCAAAGCGGACATGAGAGGACAAGAGGGAGGTCAAAGCGGACATGAGAGGACAACAGGGAGGTCATGCCCTCCTGCACAACGTTAATGTCTGCCGATGTCCTCCCGGACAGGGACCTTGTCCGCCGATGTCCTCCCGGACAGGGTCCTTGTCCGCCCATGTCCTCCCGGACAGGGTCCTTGTCCGCCGATGTCCTCCCGGACAGGGTCCTTGTCCGCCAATGTCCTCCCGGACAGGCTCTGGGCAGGGCCTTGTCCTCCTCATGTCCTCCCAGACAAGGATGTCCTCCCGGACAGCAACCATGTCCGCTTAGACTGATACCCAAGGAGATAGAATTCAAAAAGTCCCTACAGGCTCTAAACCCTCAGGTTCTGTCCAACTACTGGATAGACTGAGGGCATACGTGTAGAGACTGGGCGTGTCGTGTCTTTATAACAAATAGAGCCCAGTAAATTGCGGACATTGGTGCGTGATAACGGCTCTAGGCAGTAATGAAATGACCAGCTAGCAAGTTGTCTTTTCCATCAATAATACCCAAACTAAAGCAGCAGAATGTCATTCGGTGTGAAATTTTAAACTCTTGGCCGGGATAAATGAATGTAAAAGAGTCGAAGTTGCAGGCGCATCGAGAATGTTCAGCCGGGCCAAAGCGAAGATGGCCAACATGCTGCAGGGAGGCGCCGAGGCAGTGGGAATCGACGGGGTTCTCGACGACTTGCCGGACAGTGTGAAAACGCTGGACTCCTTCCTCAACGTCACCATCGAAGTGTCCTCGCTGGAGTCGATCACCACTGCCACCTCCCATTTTATGATGACCAACGATGCCAACTTCGAGCCGATCACCTTCAACATCAGACGAGAGGGAGGCAACAAGGCCGTGCGTCTCAAGGCTATCTTGGTGCCTGAGACAGGCTTTACAGTAATCGACGCCGAGGATGATGAGGAGGCGCCTCTTATGAAAGTTAACTTGCCCACCGAAAAAGTTGAAGAGCTGATGGGAGTTATCAAACATCCTTCTGGAGTGGATGTGTATGAAGTGAGTTACACTTACTCTTTACCTAACCATACTGGTTTTGGTTTGAATGTAATCAAGGGGTAAGAGTGTTGGTTGATGATTTTGTTTCGATTTTTTGGGCAGCTACATAGTTAGCGAGTTAGTTGTGGACCTCATTGTTCACTTGTGCGGCTGAGTGAGCTGGTGTGGTGTGTTTGTAGTAGGTTTTAGGTGAAAAAGCTGTTATATGGTGTCGGTTGGGGTTTGCGTGCTATTTGATTTTTGTGAAGTAAGAAATACAAGTGTGAATGGGTTTGCGTTCGAATGCGCACGTTCCATTATTGGGTGTCATTTGTTTGGTTTTAGTTTTGGGTTAATTTTTTATTAATAGCACAGCATTAGTTTTGGTTTTATGTACATATGTTGTTGGTTTTAATTGTACTTTAGTTTAGTGTTTTCGGTTTAGCTTGCTTAACTTGGTAAGGTTCGTGATTGGAAAGGTGGTCATGGGACTATACAGGGCTGCACGTACATGTAACAGGTCCTCAAGGAGGGTAGGTTTAGCCTGTCAGATATCGCCCAGGGACTAGTCAAAAAGTTTCAAAACGTCTAGAAATGCGTTTATATCATATTTCGATTACCGCAATAGAAATGCTAAAATTGCAATTGCATTTAAGAGCTGAAAGAATGCACAATACCTAGTACTAGTGTTCCGACGATATCAAAATTCGTCGATATTCGATATCGATATCGATATCGATATTTTCAGCTCAATATCGATCGATATCGATATCGATATCGATATTTATAGTTATGCAAGAAAATCTGAGAATTTTAAAGAGCAAACTGCTCCCGCTGCTTATCAGTCAAGCACTGATGCAATCAGCGATCTGATATCAATTTAGTAAAAAATCGCAGAAATGTAGTGGCTCTTCCGAAGCTCTTCAATAAAAAGGTTGACCGCTCAGGCCGATGCCCCACCCTCATTAGGCATAAATGAGCTCAGACAGAATAGCTGTATTTTAACTTATTTTAATGACAAATAAGCCAAAAAAACCTTGTCATTAGTAAAAAATCGGACTGTTTTGCTTACCATGCTTTCAAGCACCCATCAGCCCGGCGCTACCCCCTGAGCAAACATGGGCAAAGAGGGGTCTGAATGGCGTTGGCCCCCTTTCAGGCTCTGACCTACCCCCCTCAGCCGGCCGCTACCCCCTCAGGAATTTTTTGGAAGAATTTTGTATAGAAAATTATGATAAAAACATGCCTGGATTAGGTGTAAATGAGCTCAGAATAGCTTATTTTAATGAAAAATAAGCCAAAAAAACTTGATTTAGCCCAAAATCGGACTTTTGGCTTACCATCCCCTCAGCCCCCCTCAGGAATTGAAAATTCTACACCCCCTCGGCCGAAATGCTAGCCCATGTCTGCCCCTGAGGATTTGAAAATTTACCACCTCTCTGCCCAAATCATAGTCCATGTCTGCTTCTGCCCTCCTGCTTCAAGTGTGCGGAGGGAGCAGCTCTTCAGTGTTGCTGCAGACAAAGAACCTAAGCGTTGCTGTTTGAAAGCTGAGAATGCCAATAAATTGATGTTTCTGAGAGCTATCATGCCACTGTTAGTTGTCCATAAAAACAGGTTTTTTACTGTTCCAGAGAAATATACTTGGTGTCAGTTTTGTGTTTCCCTACTTTTCCGCTCAAAAAATATCGAAAATATCGATGCGAAATATCGCGATATCGATATCGATATCGATATTGGAAAAAGGGTCGATATATCGACTTTTCGATATCGATATCGATATATCGTCGGAACCCTACCTAGTACATATATATGTATGTATGTTTAGCCTTCTGCTCTGGGTTGGTTTTTGACGTAATTTACGAGCCTCAATTTTATGCATACATCTGCCAAATAAGGTGGCTTGTAAAAGCAGCTGGCCACTCAATCAATCAAAAAGCCCATTTGTCCACCTTTTTCACAAGGCAGGGGACTAGAGTGTTTCAGATTTCGAAGGAAGCCAAATCAAAGAGCGGTCATCAGCAAATATCGATTACCAAGTCGGTGGGGGACGAAGATTGGCTAGTGGTTCGGAAAGAAGTCCCTCTGGGCAACCGAATGGCCAAGCTGACCGGACTGTCGTTCGACAACCACAACTACAAAGTGATGGACGGCAAGAAACACATCGCTTCCGTCATTCCACGAGTGGCCGCTCCCTCTGCTCCCAACAGCTATGCGGTGCGCTTCGTTAAGAAGGCCATCGATCCCCAGGCCAAGGCTGCCGTTTTGGGCTTTGCGCTGCTGCTTACTGTCACTCTGGCCTTCCACGAATTGGGAAACCTGTACAAGGAAACACTGCCCAAGCAGGAGGCCGAGGAGGACTGACTCACTCACTATGCATCTGTCTTGGAAATGGACTTTCTGTTTCATCAGCTGTGTTTGTTAGTCTGGTTAGCTTATTGTGATGTGTGATGTGTAGCTTTTAGCCTTTGTCTACAAGTGTTTCTGCAATTTCACTATGTATTACGGTCGTACATGTGATAGATCAGATCATATCCGCCGGTGGGGTAGGTCGGAGCGCAAATTCAGGGGCCATAGTAGAAGAAATCGCTTAAAATAGTTAGTTAGTAAAAACGCTAATGCGAGCTAAAAGTCGCTGTTTTCACGTCTGAAATTGAACTAATTTGCTGCCAGATAAATCGGTGGCGGATGCAAGTCGCTGCTGCATGTACGATTTGTTTAGTGATTGAAGTTTTCGTGAATCATTTGTTTGAGCTTGAACAAACCTGGCTGAAATAGGTTGCGTTGCATAATAAACACTCACAAAATTTACTTTCTTATCTGTTATTCTACAACTTCGTGTCACAAAATAGGCCAAAAAATGTTGCAACCAAAACTCCACAAACAGAAACATACAAATAATGTCGTATCAACTTTCTAATGGCACGATAGAGCCCGTATACAGCCTATAATGAGCACTCTAACCAACACGAATTCCTTAGTTTGGTCAATTCACCGGTACGAACACATCGCAAAACAATACGTAAAAATAAATATTACAATAAAGTTTAGAATCACTCGCGAATTTCAAAACTTGCATTGCCATAATCATTATTGGTGTAATTGTTAGCGGCACGCGAAAATCCGGGCCCCAGTGGCATCGAACGATTTTCCTTCAACTCATGCACTCCATTCATTCCGTTACTGTTAACCTGTAAACAAAAAATTGTAAAAAAATTTTCACCATAAAATACCAAGAAAGTCGCACCCCCTCATGATCATTCACCATTTTCCGGTTGCTGGCCTTGCTGCGCTTAGCTTTGCGTTTATAATAATAGTATTCGAAAATAAGAGTGACGATCGAGAGCGCGATACCTAAAAACTACTACTTTTTCAGTTTCAAACAAAATTCTCAGCTGTCAAACCGGCTAAAATAACGATGAAAACCCCTCCGATGTTCTTGATGCTGATTCCATCGCCTTCGTCCGTGTCGCGCGGACATTCAACGCGATTCGGATTCCGATGCCACCACTTCTCCTTCAGATGCTCCAGTTGCCGCTGATTCAGCAAGGTGAGGATACTAAAATTTGCATATAGCGGTGCAGTTCACTAGTGCGCGCCTTACGCGCCGGAAATGGCGTCCTTGAGTGGCGAACCTTGCTGAACAGCTATAGCGTAGGGTTTTCTGGAGAACTCATTTCCTACGCTTTGAAGACGACAATCAGTAATCTCTGCATAGCGAATTTCCGTTGCGTCGCCTGAAGAACTGTGTTGATTTGAGTTGAAGGTTGAAGGAGACACTGACCGATGAAGGCGAATCCCTCTCCATCGTCGTTCTGGTTGCTCTTGAGGACGCGGTCGATGGCGTCAGAGCTGGTCTCGGGCAGGCCACTCTCCTTCATCACCCGCCACATGTTGGTGAACTTGTCAGAGACCGGGTAGTCCCACACTGCCAGCTTGGCCCGCTCCTGCTGACTGATGCTCTCATTCAGACTCATGTCCTTCCACAGACTCAAATAGACCATTTGAATTAGTTAGACAGAAGAGACCTTTTCAGGCTACAATCTTACTGAAGATCAGGCATAGCTGTACCGCAACCTGATTATCATGAAGATTTGCAATACCCAGCTGACTTTTTTGGCAAAATACCTGATGCATAATAACTGATACCTGTATTTTTGGTATACCTACGTGTACATGTACATGTACCTGATAAATGATTGGCTATTTTTCAAATACCTGTACGTGATACCTGATATTAGGTACATTCGCAATACCTGCGCACAGTATACAATCTTACTCATAGAATTTCTCCTCAATCTCGGCCATTCGTCTGAAGTAGGTCTCCGATGCACTGCCCTTCACTGGCGCATACTTTATCTTGTATTGCTTGGCTAGGTCGTCCAGCGAACTGAAAATGTACACAGTACGTGCATCATACATGGCATACGCGCAATGGCCGATCGTATTGATTGGTCGCCGGCTAAAAGAAACCCGCTGAGTCCGGTACTGTAAGAGTTCAAAAGTGAGGGTGTTCAGTACACTGTTAGTTATTTATGTTTTTATCAAAACTTTTGGCTCAAATTCGGAATGGAAAGTGACGATAAGTTTCTCGCAAAGCTCAGCGTGCCTCCTCCAGTAACCAGTATTCAAGAGGTGAATGTTAAGTCATGCAGTGTTCCAGGCATTCTCTCAATTGACGTGGAACCACTTCGTAAACGCTGCACCACTGGTGGACCTGGGGTTTTGCAAGTCTTCTTCAAGTATAGCATTCAGCTCTTGAATAATATGGTTACTGGAGGCACGCTGAGCTTTGCAAGGAACTTATCGTCACTTTCCATTCCGAATTTGAGGCAAAAGCCATGATAAAAACATAAAAAACTCAAAAACAGGAGAAAATCTCAGTGTCCTGAACACCCTGACTTTAAACTCTTACAATACCCGACTCAGCGGGTTTTTTTAGCCAGCGACCAATTCGATCAGCTATTGCGCGTTCCTTCAGACGAGACCGAGAACTAAAGCATTTGTCTGCTAAAATTAAAGCTGGAGGTAAATTCCGTTTTTTTTATTGGACAACGTGTATGTAGAGATGGGAACGGAAATTAATTTACGTGCCCCTCTCTATGAGCACTGACTACAGTAGCAGTGGAGCCACTGCCTATAGTACAGTGCATTACAGATGGGAACGGAAATTAATTTACGTGCCCCTCTCTATGAGCACTGACTACAGTAGCAGTGGAGCCACTGCCTATAGTACAGTGCATTAGAGATGGGAACGGAAATTAATTTACGTGCCCCTCTCTATGAGCACTGACTACAGTAGCAGTGGACCCACTGCCTATAGTACAGTGCATTAGAGATGGGAAAGGAAATTAATTTACGTGCCCCTCTCTATGAGCACTGACTACAGTAGCAGTGGAGCCACTGCCTATAGTACAGTTAATTTACGTGCCCCTCTCTACGTGTATGTCTACTACAGTATGAATGCAACTAACGAAATGGGAGTATCCAGTCGAGAGACAGTCAGGAAAGCAGCCAGATTAGCAGTGTAGGACGCGATTATGATGAAGCCGAATAACCACCAGGTAGCCGCCACCAGCCGACCCGAAATGTTCTTCGGAGCCTCACCACCACCTCAAATGCCAGACTAACAGGTTCCATCTAAGACTGGACAAAGAACCTTGCATACCCTGCGGTGTCAAGGAGGTCATGCAGAACCAGAGACACTCTTTAAACGTAAACTCTCTCTTTTCTGGGTCGTCCTTGTACTTTTCTTTGTTGTTGGTGTAGGAATAAGGACTGAAATTTGCATAGACCATAACCCTGAGCTTATCAGAATGGAATCCATTAGAACGACAAGGTTTGTGTTTAGAAGCTTTGCAGCTTCATACCTGAACCGGTCGAACAGGTAGAGCAGGAGACTGGTGAAAAAATAGGCGCCCACGATGCACAGCCAAACAGGCCACTCGAGAACTGTCATGAAACGGAAAAGCGAGGTGTCACTGTCTGGCTTGCGCATCAGAATGGTGGTCCCGACCAGATCGTAGTAAGGTACAGTGAAGTCTACGTAATTCTCTCGCTCGGCCATCACAGACAGTGGTGCCAGTGCAATGTCGGCTTCCTGAATTTGGGTATTGTATAATCTTTATAAAAGCATTACTGCTGAAAATCGCGTGGTTGGTTCGCTGTCTTGATTCACGGCATCCTCTGCGGTTGTTTGTGGGTTCGAAAGTATTTGACACAAAGACAAAGCCCAACCCACCCAGACCATTGAAAGTCAGCAATTGCAAGTAGATAAATAGGAATCAAACCCGGTGCTGGCACTGTCAATGGGGAGAGTTGTTGTTAAAGAGGCTGCCGGACCTTGTGTCTCTTCCTGTTCTACAGCAGTTGGCTACTTCTAGTCTGAAAGGACAAAAAGTTACAACAACTGTGTTTACCCCTTTGACCAGGTCCCCGATCAGTCCGTTCCACTCTCCGCGATCGTTTATCGTCCCGAACATTTTGTCTTTCACCTAAATTTTTACCAATGATGCTGCTTCTTTCATGCATCTCCACTAAAACCTCGTAAATGGTGTACTGGAAAGGCACGTTCATGTTCTTTTTGATCATCTCTATCAAATCAATACAGTAGCCGGTGTACTGTTGCTTTCCGTTTTCGTCAGTCTCCAATTGTACGAACGGTGGTTGCTAAATTCGTCAGTCTATTTGAAGCGTTCAGTCGAACAAACGCCTAAGTCCACAATTGGACAAAACGAGAAAGACCTCGTTTGCCTAAATTCGAGTGCGATATTTGCAATATCCGTTATCCACCATGTCATGATGGATGGTTCAGTACCAGGACTATCTGAAGGCCAAGTTTGATTGCCTTACATCCTATCCTAGTATATTTTTTAACAAAATCAAATTTGGACTTACGTAGGTTTTCTAAGGACCAGCTGACAAATTCGTTTAGAATTCTATTTAACATGCATTTTGCGAGAAAGTCAACTTATGTAGCTATAAGGGAACGTGGTCAAGCAACTTTTTTTCCCGATCCGGCTGGTGTCGAAATATGTTAAAATAGATACCAAACAAACACCAACGGTGCATGTTCGAACATCGGGGACCCCCTAGAACCTGAGCTGTACCCCCTCAAAGTTGGGTCTACTGTTGCTAAGTAAATTTATTTGAAATATAATTAAATTATAATTTATTTACCACATGCCCGGAGAAATATAATTAAATTAAAATTTACTTACCATATCTGAGAGAAATTCAATTTAATTATAATTTACTTACCACATTTAATTTAATTAAGTACATTAAGTAAATTTTAAATAGGCTTGTTTTGGCGGCTAACACCTTCAGCTTTGCTTCCAACTAAGCAAGGATGCTATAACAGTATCTAGAATGAAAACCAAATAAGGGTGTCAGGTTAAGTCAACAGCAGCCACGGACAAAGGGAGCTGAGGACGAGGGGGTTTACTCGCCTCAGGCTCTGACCTACCGCCCCTAAGGCTACCGCTACCCCCTTTAGAATTTTTTTGCAAGAATATTATGATAAAAGTAGGTTAGGTGTGAATGAGCTCAGACTAGCTTATTTAACCTACTGTATTTAAACAAAAAATAAGCCAAGAAACCTTAATTCTAGCGAAAAATCGGACTTTCTGACTTACCGTCATCTCAACCCCCATCAGCCGCCGTTACACCCTTCAACCAGCCTCCTCAGAATTTGAAAATTTATCACCCTCAGCCGAAATGATAGCCCATGTCTGTCAACAGTAATAATGACAGTTCGTCTGAATTAGAACCTCAATCTCAAAAGGGTTTCCAGTCAGTTTCTGCTTGCATCCACAACAGACAATGCCTGTGAGACTGAACATATGCCATCGCACAATGAAACTGGCTGAAAAGTACCTAATAGCCACTCTTAGCTTGGCGGATAAATTCGAATAGTTTGTTTTGTGGGAGATTAAGAGAAACAAGCGCAAAGACGAGAGCCGGTGAGCGGGCGTGAGGAAAATTGTACTGTAAGTATGGCTTGCCATTGAAAGGTATTAGATACCGAAAGCAGAAACTCACGCAGCACTTGTATGCTGCCAAAAAGGTTCAGCAATAGCTTGGTTTGTGTAAGTAAATTAAGTATATTTTAAGTAAATTAAGTAAATTATTTTTGGTGAGTATAATTTAGAAATTATAATTATAATTAACTTTTCATGTTTTCGTAGAAATTTAATTTAATTATAATTTACTTACCAAATAATTTACTTGTATTAGTAAATTTCTAAAAAATATAATTAAAATTATAATTATAATTTACTTAGCAACAGTAGTTGGGTCACCAGCCACTTTTTGACCAATTTTTTTGTGTCTGACAGTCTCAACTCAAACGATCACAATTCTCTCATTTCTCTTTCGTCTGCACATGGTTCGATAGCTCTAAGGGTGGCCTTTCTAGCGCTCTACCCCCAGGCTTCCGGAACGTACCCGGTTAGCGAGTAAAACTGCATCTAGCTGGCAGCACGTCAGCGTATGGTAATAGTAAAGAGTGACGTAGTCTGTTGGCCGTTACCTGTACGGTTGTAACCTGTGAGGCCAAATTGGCCACAAATATTTAAAACGTCATAACTCGCCAACCGGCAGCCGGAGAGCAAAAGCGAGCTCATTTTTGGAATCAGCTCGCAAAACTGCATCTAGATAGTAGCACGTCAGTGTATCGTAATAATAAAGAGTGACATAGTCTGTTGGCCGTTACCTGTACCACTGTATCCTGTGAGGTCAAATTGGCCACAAATATTTGAAACGTCATAACTCGCTAACCGGCAGTCGGAGAGTAAAAGCGAGCTCATTTTTGGAATCAGCTCGCAAAACTGCATCTAGCTAGCAGCACGTCAGCGTATGGTTATAGTAAAGAGTGACGTAGTCTGTTGGCCGTTACCTGTACGGTTGTAACCTGTGAGGCCAAATTGGCCACAAATATTTGAAACGTCATAACTCGCTAACCGGCAGTCGCAGAGCAAAAGCGAGCTCATTTTTGGAATCAGCTCGCGAAACTGCATCTGTTAAGTTACTGTTTGGTGAGCTAGCTGCTTCCACTGTCGTGTAATCACAGTCAGTAGAAGTAGTGTAGTTCATGTTTGGACGCGTATATCTCCGGAACCAGAAGGAATCCAGCCGATCCGAGTGCATATTCGGAATCAGCGGGTCAACCTGCATCAGACTGACTGGTTTGTTTTTGATTCTGAGCAAAAAAAGTTTTTTCGACAGTCTTCAAATCGCAAAACACCCCCCCCCACCAACCATAATTTGGATCCAAAATATGTTAATTTTGTTTGGCGTTTAGTGTTGTATCATTATCTAAAATATCTAATGGACGACGCATATCTGGCAGAAGTTATAACGATTTTTCGGAAACAATCAGGCAGTGTTTTTCGGAAATTTATTAGTTTTTCGAGAATATCTCGCTAACCGGGTACGTTCCGGAAGCCTGGGGGTAGAGCGCTAGAAAGGCCACCCTTAGAGCTATCGAACCATGTGCAGACCAATTCTGTATCTAGAGAAATGAGAGAATGGTGATCGTTTGAGTTGAGACTGTCAGACACAAAAAAATTGGTCAAAAAGTGGCTGGTGACCCAACTTTGAGGGGGTACAGCTCAGGTTCTAGGGGGTCCCCGATGTTCGAACATGCACCGTTGGTGTTCGTTTGGTATCTATTTTAACATATTTCGACACCAGCCGGATCGGGGAAAAAAGTTGCTTGACCATCCTAAGTTGACTTTCTCGCAAAATGCATGTTAATTGTGCCAGATTGGTTTCTATTTATTGTGCAACATTCTAGGCTGTGCATGCTATGCTTGCTTTTGACTACAAAAATTTCAAGCAGCCCTGAGTTCAGATAAATTTTCTAGAAAAAATTATTTGGCAAAAAAGATTCTGAAAAGTCGGTTGAAACATCTCGAAATATCTCTATTTTGATAAATTATTTAATTTTTGTTATTCTTTTGGTGACTTTACTCTACAGTATTTGTCATTTTTGCTTAAACTCTGCTTGGTCTGATGGATTCGGTCAGTGGCGTATCCAGGATTTTGGAAAGGGCGGTGGCGGAAAATTTTGAAAGTGCCTGGTTGGGCCGCTGCCCAACCAGGGTAAGAAAATTTAGCAAAATTAGCCTTCAAAAACGCGTTTAAAACGCATTCCGATCCGAGCTTAAAATTAACAGAAATTTCAAGTTTTAGTAGTTTATAATGGCCTGGTTGGGCTTCTGCCCGACCAGGGCGAGAAAATTTTGAAAATTTGGCCTTCAAAAACGCATTTAGAAGGCATTCTGAGCACAAAATAGACAGTTTTAGTACATAATTCATTAGTTTCTTATATTTTTGTTTTGACACACTTTTTCTTCCTACCTCCAGCGCAAATGGGGGCATACACACTCTACACCCCCTGGATACGCCACTGGATTCGGTCCTCCACTACTGGACTGAGTAGGCTTTTCAGCACTCTGCAAACGTGTACTATTGTTTTACACTGTCAGGCCAACGTTTCCATATAAACAGCTAGAAATCCGTAAAAATGTGACTTAGATATTTCTTCGACTGAACGATTCATTTGTTTGTGCTTTTTAGTCTGAGGAACACGCAGTCACTTACGATTACGGTGGCCACTCTGTAAATGTGGATTTGACGCACATCCTGGTCCAGGGAGTCGTACTCTTCTGTTATTCCATCCTGTACTGTCCAGTTGCCCATCTAAACTAATACATGAGATTTGCAATTTTGATGCGACCTGGAAATCAGGGCTAGTTTACTTCCATTCCATTTAACTCCACAAGTAAGATCTAGGGTGGGTACTCACCCTTGGGACACTACTGGATACAATACAAATATAGAGTTCATTAAAAAGAAAAGAGAAGCACCTTTTTGGTGATTTTGGTCTCTAGTTCGTACCAGATTTTGTTGAATTTGGCCAATACGTTCAGGAAATACCAACTTTGCTTGTGGTCATCACGTAGATAGTACCCGTACGTGCCTATAAATGGGGTTATTCAATTTGTCACTTATGCTGTTTGAACCGAAAATTGAATCCGCTTCAAGTCTACTTCATGAAGAAGTCACAAAAAGGTAGAGTAACATCGACAGAGACAGAAAAAATTGAGATCGAGTTAAAATAATTGGTCAACTTGGAATGATTGTAAGTTTTCCAAAGCAAGGAGAGGTGCATCGTGCTCTTTTACAGAAGTTTGAAATCATCCATAATGCATTATGCAAATTTTTGTACAAAACTTACCAAGCGGCTCGTCTCTGTCCATCATTTCAGTCAAGGTGATCGTCCGATTGCTGGCTTCCTGACTAGGCAACGTGGCATTGAAGCAGCCGTAGACCTGAAATACTGTGCTGTCCGGTCGAACTAAATAGTTTGGAATGGGTTTTTTGACCAATAGGCATGTGAAATGGTTTCCTCCTGCTCACAGAATTCAATCAGTAGTTATTCAGTTAAACTTGAAGGCAGGAGATAAATTTAGTAGAAGTAGTCAGGAAAGCGATGCTTACTGGATAAATTTCAGTTGACGAGTTTGTCTCTTTCATAAAATCCCACGCAATGTAGACCAGGTCCAGATAAAAAGAAACTTCCAGCTGAAAATAGAAGCAAATCTTCGAAAACTGTTGCAAATCTTTGAAGAACCTCATTGTCCCCAGTGACAGTGTCGATTATTTCGGCTTCCTCTTCTTTTTCCTGGTCCAGTCTCTTCTTCAGCAATCGCATTCTATTGAAGTCGCCGTAGGAATCGTCAGGACGGATCCAGAATGCGTTGACTGCTGTGCACTCATCGCAGATGAAGGCAGTTATGTCCTAAACATCCATCGCTTCGTTTTACTAAAAATGCATCCATCACTTTATACTTTGGTCAGTATGAACCACTTGAACCGCTGTTTCTGAATAGTTTCCTTCGACTGAAAGCACAGAGAAGAAGCTACATACGTACTTGCAAGCAAGCAAAACCACTAACCGACCTGTAGCACAAACTTTTCAAGGTTCGCCGTGCGGGCCATCAACAGAAGCGTGTCAATGCTGGCGTTCTTCCTCAGCGCAGCAATCTGAGTCAGCATGTCACTCTCGTTAGTCTTCATCTTGACGTAGTTGAAGTTGATCGGCACTTTGATCAGTATTTTCTGCCAGGTGGTGTCAGTTTTAAGAGCTGAATATTGTTCGCAGTGAATGCAGATCGATTTTAACACAAATCCTACTTACAGTAACTGCTGTCATAGAGTACGGTCACTGTCTTGCTGACGTTGATCTTCTTTATCAGGTCGAACATTACGTTCATGAATACGGTATTCGGCGGAACCACTGTTATGTAGTTGCTGAGAACCGGCGTGGCTAAACAGAATTGCTTTGATTTGATGAGTGACAATTTCCAAACTGCCTGAAAAATTGGCATACAGCTCAACTTACGTACCTGGTACTGGAGCCGGAGTGGTAGCATTTTCATCAGGGATTATATCTAGAGCAAAATGGCACACAATGTAGTAGATGTAACAGGAGATCCCTAAGGGGGATGTGTTCAGTGGAGCATCCAGGATTTTTCAAGGGGTGAAAAACTAAAAAAAACTGCCCGGTTGGGCAGCTGAGGGCAAGAAAATTTAGCAAAATTTTCTTTCAAAAACGCGTTTAAAAGGCATTCTAATCATAAAATTTACAGAAATTACAAGTTTTAGTTGTTTAAAGTGGCCTGGTCTAGAGCGAGAAAATGTTGAAAATTTGGCCTTCAAAAACGCATTTAAAAGGCATTCGCAGCATAAAATAGGTAGTTTTAGTACATATTTCATTAGTTTCTCTTATTATTGACAGACTTTCTCTTCCTACCTCTACCGCAAAGGGGGTGTACCCACCTACTGTACACCCCTCGATACGTCACTGGATGTGTTGTGGTGGGGATGGGGGTTGAGTGAGACATGGGGTAGAGTACTAAAAATTGCTGAAAGGCAGACTTTCGGGCTAACCTTGTGCATCAGCTAAAATTGTTTTTTATAGTTTTGTTTGTTTTTAGCACTTTTTGTTTGAAACATTAAAAGCAAAAAGCAACCGTACACAAAACACACACACCATTACAAAAGTAAAAATACCGGTAAGCTCTTCTCTCTGGTAGCGCCAGCTCGAGAATTGTACCTGTACAGTGGGAACTTGTCCGGCAGTGGCAACGATTTTTATCATCCGTCGCACCTTTAATTAGAGAAATTGAAGGCGGCCGGGCGCGGCGAAATTCAATCCACCGCAGCGGCAACGGCAAACAAACCAAAAGCCATCGCACACACATACCTCATTGCTGCGCGCTATGCTGATGACAAAGTGCGCGTTCAGGTTGAGTGCGTCGCACACTGAAACAACAACTACTGCTGGCTGGGCAGACAGAAATTTGCATGCAACGCACAGATCTCTTTAGAACGCTCGCTGGCGTCCGGGAGCAGAACGTGTTGCAGCGTCATCTGACTGCCCATTCTGGCCGGAACTTGAGTGAGAGTGGTGGGGAAGTCGCAGTTGTTCAGACAGTCGACGGAGGCGTTGAGGTGGTTCAGATAGTCGGTGGTCCGGTCGTCCAGGTCCCCATCACTGACCACCACTAAAAAGATTTTTTACTGTTCAATTTCTAGAGCATCGCTAACAAACACCCCACAACCCCTCCCCATTTGGCGGACGACCATGACGAAACAATAGAACCTTCAATACTATCTTCGCTCTACCATAGGTATTCTGCTGTTTAGTACCCGAGTACTACATATATATGGCACTCTCCAAAATCTGCTCTAACCAACTGTTCTTTGCTCAAATTTCGGTCAATTTGTAAAAAATAGGTTCTACTTGCATCGGAACCTCTATGATTGCATTATCTATCGTTTTTCTTCATACAAGCAAGGCTCACCACCAAAAATGCTGTAATATTCGCTTGCACGTTTTGTATTGATAACTGCTCACTTCAGAATAAAAATATGTCTCTATTTATGGTACCTTGGCAAATGGCACTAAATGCTATAAATGGCGGTATTACGATGGCAAAAACTACTCAAAAGAACTGTCGAAAAAACAATACAGAACCAACGCTTTTATGCTAAGTTTCACAGTAATCCGAATCCCAAAGCAAGCGGGGTAATTTTACAAGCTTAGCTGAAAGAAAGATAGTAAAATGTCTCACAAAGCTTGTAGTTGGTTTTGTCCTCAGCTGCCGAGACAGCTTCAGCTATAAGAAGCAGCAGTAGCAGAAGGCGACCAACGGGTGCCATTCTGCGTCGACTACAAGGCTAGAAAATGCAATCGGCAAATGGTTTCTGAAAACGGAAACCGTGTTTGTCTACCTACCTGGCAGCGTTGTTTGGAGAGAGAACTAAGTTGGGCCGGCGGTATGACTGAATCGATTTTCACCTCTCGGCCGGTGGGCCTCCATTCTGATTATGACTGAGATGAGTAGCAGAGGTGGGGCCAAATGCAGAGAGAGAAAGCGGGCGAAAGGCCGCACCGATTATTAGCATGCCTGCTCGGCCGTAACTAGGAGCAGCTAATATAATCGCAGCAGAATAAGCTCGCTAGCTTAATTATGTGCTGCCAAGCGAGGCAATTGCTCTGCCCGCCGCTGGAAACAGGGGCAATGCTGTGTTTTATCTAGTTGCTCATTTCGTCACTTCACTGCTACTATGTATTCAATAAAACGGCACATATAGTACCAATAGTCCCAAATAAAAGCTCAATCTGTCGAGATCTCTCTGATATAAAGGCCTTCTGAAGCAAGTTTGAAATTAGCTACTATTTGAGGCAAAAGCACGAAGTCGTAGGTTCGATCGAATGACAAGCTGAATGAAGCTGTGTTTATTGTCAGATATGCAACACTATTCAAAGGAAATGGAAATCAGAGTCGTTACACCAGCCAGAGGAGTCAACACACCACATACAATAAACGTGAATCGGTAAACAACCAGAAGTGTCGTTGAGTGCTGTCGAGTGCTAAGTGTGTATGTAGGTGATAGCTTTTGGGTGCCACTACCACATTATTAAAAATCAGGTTATCCGCTAAAAATTGAATTAAAAACAGGTTATCCGCTAAAGTGGTGCAGTGAGATGGGGTCTTCTGAGCCAGCAAGCGGAACTCATTGAATGTGAGTAAAGTTTATATTTTGGTTTTTCAATTCAGTGCAGAAACAATTTGTCTTGAGATGAGATGAGATGAACACATAGAAGATTGATTCGACAAGTGGAAGAAGACTGTTTAGAATCTAGTGACTGCACCAATCGTAGTAGAAGTCAGTCATTCATTGGGTGTGATCGTCAGTTGAGTCGGTTAGGTACTGAATGTGGTTCTTTCTTTCATTGTAGTTGTTGGTCGGTCAACTAATAAATTATTTTGTCTGACAGTGTTAGCGAAGCTCTTGTTTCCTTGGTTTCGCACACCTGGCCATCCATCAGCTCAACTAAAATAAGCAAAAATGCCCTAGAGCACCACAGCTCTGACAAAAGTCATCTAATGGATGTTTCCTGCAAAAACAGGAAACCTGAGCACATTAGTGGTGAGCAAGTTTTAGTCTAAGCTCAGCTGATGCAGAATGAGCAACGCCACTTCGACAGCCACGCGAAAAGATCAGTGGAGTCTGGTGGTGATCTATGGCACCTGGATCTGTCAGTTGCTGGTGATCGGCGTAGGCAATGGCATCATAGTCTTTGCCATTCTCAGTTTCAAGGCTCTCAGAAGACGCAAAGAGTACCTGATCATCGTTGGACTCAGCGGGGCTGATGCAGTCAACATGCTCGCATATGGCACATCAGGTACACAGATTTTAGTCAGATCAGAGCATGGTATTCATCCACAATGGTGCAAAGGAAATACTGTATGTGTCTTAAAAAGACATATTCATACTTATATCGAAAAATATCAGTCACTGGCATTTATGTTGGGCCAACATGTTTAGAGTAGAACGCGCCAACATGCGTACGCTTTATCAACACAAAACAAATGTTGGTGACTGGCATTTCTCAATAAGATCATGAATACGCGTTAACCTCATTAGTGTTTCCGATCAAATTAGAATTAAATAACAAAATTAAATTGTTTTGGCCAAAATCACCAAGTAAATAGCAATTTAATAACAAATTAAACTTCTCGCGATGACTGTCAAACAAATTAAAATTATATTAAATTTCGTAAAATTGGCCTAGAAATTTGATATATATTTGATATGAATTTGATTTAAATTTGCTTAGTTTGGCAGCTTCACTAACCAAAGTCTGGCTACAAAACAACAAGTTCAGTCCAAAGATATTCTTGTTCATGCCTATAGCAAAGATATCAACTCATTAAATGCTAATTTGTAGACCATTTGTTACCTTCTGAAGAAAGGTCAACTCATTTTGGACTGACACAACCCATGTTTTGAGCTGTTTCCACCGGAATTGAGTATTGATTTTAGTAAATTTATATTTAATTCATAGCAAATAACAAATTTGTATCAAATTAAATTTAAGAATTTGGGCACCAAGCAAATTAATAGCAAGTTATTTTCTTCTGAAGGCTGAGCAAGCAATTTAATAGTTATTTAATTTCAAAATAAATTTACTCGGAAACACTAAACCTCATCTTGGCTCGGATATGCCTTTGCCTCATCTTGACACAGTCGCGTCTAGGGCATGGGTCGTTTATACTATCCCGCGTGTCATGGCGGCCCCGGCAATCAGCATCCCTGAAAGCAGTTGTTTGTGGGTTCAAAACCAGTCGAAACAACTGGAAGTAGTAGACATAAAGCCCAACCGAGACCGCCGAATGCTGGTGATGGATGACTAGTAGGTACTAGGTAAATGGCAACTGAACTGGTATCAAGGGGAGGGTTGTTTCTAGGCAGCCTTACCCTATTGAAGGTCTGAAGGCTCTATGAAGGGGTGTCCGGAGATGTCCGAAAGGACAGTGGAACTATAAGAAACAAACAAACACCTCGCATTCATACGTAAATACGTACATACATCAGTACATACGACCTAGGTATTAATCCAGCAGAATTTCAGGTCTCTACCGTATCTATCTTCTGCTGGCGAATCAGTTCAACAGTTACCGTTCTCCCCTGTCATGCATCGTTCACCCCTCACTGATCTTCTGGTCAGCCGAGCGAGCAGGGGCAGTGATGCTGGTGGTGGTGTCGTTCGACCGGTTTCTGTCCGTCTGGCGTCCCATCTTCTACCACAACTTGCGACGACACTACGCTTACGCCCTTCTTAGTCTGGCCTTAGCTGTGGGGCCAGGGTTCTGGGTGGTGGGGCTCAGTCTAGCCTTAGTGCAGGGGGACTACCTAAAACAGGTACAGGCTCCGTGTTTTACAGGACAAGTCTGGCGCACGGTTAGCTTGAAGTTGGGGGTCTATTTCATGTACGTGGTCCCTGTGCTGGGGGTGCTCAGTGTAGTGCTCTACGCTGCAGTGTGGCTGGTCTACACTCAAGAGAAGTCAAAGGTCAAAGGGGTGGAGTCGGCCATGAATCAAGCGCTAGAGCGCAGGCGTCAGAGGCAGCTGACCCGAAGTTTGGGGGTGAGCTGTCTGTGCACCTTGGCTTTGCTAGTAGTGCCCATGTGGCTGGCCTATACGGGGGAGTTCTGGGGCTGGTCTCGCGTCACCATGCAGATCCTCTGGATGTTCCCAAACTTCAACCCTCTTTGTAACATGTTCATCTTTATCAAAAGGCAGCCTGAGTTGAGACGGGCTGTGATGGCTATGCTGCAGCGAAAGCAGATGCCGGGAAACCTGAATCTGTGGAATCTGGAGTCCACAACTGCAGGGGGTAGTCAGTTTGCGCAGGCACGCGTTATGTAGTCTGCTGTCTTTACTTATTAGGTAGTGTTGACTGTTGAGTTGAGTTCTACTGCACAAATTTATACATCTGATAGGTGATTCTCCGAGGTCCAGAGGGGTTTGTTTGAGCACTGTGATACCGGTGGTACACACGTGTACCGCAGAGAACTTGCCTCTTCCTTTTAGAATAGTGTGTTGAACTATGTTTTCATATGTTAGCCAAATGTTCAATTCGTTGTCGTGTTACCACAATAAGCCTGATTGGGGTATTTGTAAAGTACTGCACCACATGCTGTATTTTTGCACATTGAACAAGAGAGCCTGTTATCTGTTCTGTCAGTCTATTAGTGAATGGTGTCCATGTCTAATATTAAAGCATTCCCTAATATTACATTTTCCAAATAACTATCATAAATAGAGTACATAACACAGCAGCTACAATCACTTCACATAAAATGCTCGGTCAATACAGGAGAGAAGATCAATCTCTACTTACTCTCAGTAGGTACCTACCACGACAAAGGTAGAAACTGTCAGAAATGTTAGGCGGTTGAACTCAGACGGTAGCACGCACAA
>JASANB010000125.1:0-18513 GCA_030248155.1 Sabatieria punctata | reverse complement strand
TAACGGTGAGCTGTGTTTTAAAACATCCGACAGCAACATTCCTCCCTCGCACTCTCTAATATATCTGTTGGTTG
Organism: Sabatieria punctata; assembly: GCA_030248155.1. NCBI lineage: Eukaryota > Metazoa > Nematoda > Chromadorea > Araeolaimida > Comesomatidae > Sabatieria > Sabatieria punctata. Next base: position 18,439 of record JASANB010000125.1, on the reverse strand, counting down.
GTTGTTGGCCTCTTCGTTGTGCGGCTCGCTGCTGTGCTAGTTGGCTGCGCGGATGCGGTGGCTCCTCAAGCTAGCACACAGTCTTTATCCATACTAACGGCTACAACAAACTCGGCCGGACAGACATATTATATACACACGAGAGAGAGAGCAAATAGAACCGACCGCACACCAGCGTACACGGGAGAGAAGAGTGAAGTGTGTAGGTGCAGCTCGGGGTGCGCTCGGCCTGGCGTTCTTTGTCTCTTTGCAGAGTTGCCAGGTTTCAAAGGCAGTTCACTCCTAGAAATACCCTAAAAAACCTCCTAGAAACTCCTAAAAATATTAAAAAATCCTAGAAATAACTCCTAAATGTTAAAGGACTTAAAATTTGGCAGACGAATTTTTTCAGTAGAATTTGGTGAGCCAGACAGTTTACCAGTGGCGTATCCAGGATTTTTCAAAGAGGATGAAAATTTTGAAGTCGCCAGTGTGAGAAAATTTTGAAAATTAGCCTTCAACAACGCATTTAAACGGTCTTCTGAGCATAAACTACACAGTTTTAGTACGTAATTCATTCGTTTCTCCAATTTTTTTAAAAATTTTTCTTCCTACCTCCTTCGCAAAAGGGCCACCGAAAATCTTCGTGAATACGACGCTGTAGTTTACTACTAAAATATAGTGTAAAGAGGTTTGAAAATGCTTTGAAATCGTTCGATATCAATCAATCTGAATCAATGCCACAGTAGAAATAAAGTAAACACATGCAAAAAAGAAAGCTAAAAATTCTGCCTTGAGCCCATGAGTTAGGATTTTTTCATTGCTATCCGTCAAATCTTAAACCTACAACTCCAGGCAAAATTAGGTATTACAGGTGCAAGGTTAGCTGAATCATCAATTTTAGTAAGTTTTAAAAAAAATCCCAGAAAACTCCTAGAAAAATCCTAAAAATGAAAAACTCCGACCCATACTTTAAAAACTCCCAGAAAAACCTCCTAATTCCAATGTCAAAATTTTCCTCCAATCCCAAATAAAAAACTCCTAGATCTAGGAGGAAAACTCCTAACCTGGCAACCCTGTCTCTTTGTTCGCTGCCACATCCATTCCCAGCCACTTGACCTGGTTGGCGCCGACAGACACAATGCACACATGAACTAGCGCAGGCAATTACACATACAGACGCGCCCGGCCGACAGCATACACACAAGACCCAAACACATCACTCTCAAGCACTCCCTCCACTACTCCACTGTTTCTGCGGTTGCCTTTATCATGCACAACTTCAGCAACTGACTGTCCTTCACTATTTCGTCCACGAGTTCTTTGTCAGTCACTCTGATCTAAACAGTGAATATTTCAAGCCCAATCCGATCGATGATCCGATCCGATGAAGTGGGAGGGCCGTACAAGCACGGCCCTACGATCAGACCCAGTGATCCATTTCGCAGCCCCGCCCAAGTCAGTATGTAATCGTCATCTCGCACGTGTTGCCCTTCTTTCACCGTCAGCTACTCCTAGCCATGGGCTGGTCACTAAGTGAGCGCCCGGCGTGTTGACGTAATGATGCTGTCAGATTCCGACGGCCGCTGGTGCCCGTATGTCAGAGGGCTCCCAGCATAGTTGGTTTCTTAGACAGCTTCTGACGTCCTTGATCTTTTCCAATGCGGCAGGCTTTGTGGAGCGGCTTCGGTGCAATGGCAGATCCAGTCGGTTCCCATTTACCTACTCGCTGTCACCAGCTTTCGGTGGCCTGGGTGGGGCTTTGCTAAGTCTAATTCCAGTCAGACTGGTTTCCAACCCACTACAGCCACTAGAGATGCAGGGGCCGCCGTGACTCAGAGGCAGCGAGCTACCCACTGAGCCAACGACGCGACCATTACAGGCCCTTTGCAAAGTACATTCCCCGCAAAATATACCGTCAAACTGTGTCTGACTTTCTGATAGTAGTAGTTCAGACTAGCTTTGCCTGCTATTTATAGGTAGGAATTTTGAAAAAATAACATTTGTTAAAACAAAAACTGACACAAAACTGGCGAAGGAACTAAAGCGAAATGCGCAGTAAACTGTCAGTAGCAGAAAGGCTACACATACTGTACGCCAACAAAAGGCCATTTCTGCGACAGGGACTCACTCGACCGTTGACTAACCTGATTGGGCGTATGGAAGCTAAAATCTTCTGCTCCAGCTGCGACGTACTCTTCCATTTCAAAGGTGGAGGTGGCCGGACATGGCGGCTTCAAAGCACTGACTCATGCAAATTAAGACACACTCTAGCTATGTGCCTCACCTCACACTCCTCGAAACAGTTGGCCTCGTTCCACTCAGACAAACTACTACGCCCTGAACCCTGAAACAGCGCAGTTTTCGCTTGATTGTAACACACTAAGCGTAACATGGGACGTGGGTAGAGTTAGAGATTTGCACCAGCTTGGCATGTACAAGGGAGAAATTTAAAAAACAAATAATAATTAAGCAGAAATTAAAAATATGTGCTGTTTTGCTGTTTCAAAACGTCCATGTTAAACAGTTTAGCTTATCGTTCTCGTAGTGTAGTGGTTATCACGTCAGTCTAACACACTGAAGGTCCCTGGTTCGAGCCCAGGTGAGAACAACTTTTTTGCCGGCACAGTTGGTGTAGTGGTTTAGGCCGCATGGCCACTGTGCGCGACGTCGTGCGCTCATCGTCTCGGCGCGGCAAGTTTTCTTTTGCTGCGAAGAGTTGGTCGTCGGCACAACGCTCCACCCAGGCCACCGAAAGCTGGTTACAGCGAGTAGGTAAAATGGGAACCAACTGGATCTGCCATTGCACCGAAGCCGCTCCAATAGCATGCCACATTGGAAAAAGAAGATCAATGACGCCAGGGGCTGTCTGAGAAACCAGCAACAAGGCCTATACTCATACATGTAACAGGGGGTCTGGGGGTCTGTCCCCCCACCCGACTTAGGCCAGACCCCCCCCACCCGGAAGGGACCCCCCTCCCCCCGAGACGATTTCACCGACCCCCCCCTCCGATTTTTCTGGCAAGTAAATTTTCGAGCAAATCTTTGCAATTTTTTACACTTTCACACACAAAAATTGCCAAAATCGCCTGCAAAACAGCACTTTTTAGCTGTATTTCAGCCCAAATTAGCGATTTTTGGCGATTTCTAGGCCAAAAATTGCGATTTTTCTCGATTTTTGAGCGTTTTTTAGTGCCCACCCCCTCCCCCAAAATTTTGGCTCAGACCCCCCAGGCCGGCGCCAGACCCCCCCCCAACCCCCTCCCCTCATCGGCGGATGACCTGTTACATGTATGCCTATACCGATTTAGAGCCGCTGGCCGGGCGGCCGCTGGGAACTGGCAGCACCATGACGCCAACGCGCCAAGCACTCTCTTAGTACCTGGCGCTCAACAGCATGGCTACAGTGGTTGGCAGTGATAGAAGGGAAACGTCCGAGATTACGAACAACGGGGGTTGCGCAATGGACCGCATAGGTATGAGCGTAGGGCCGTAAGGTCCCCCCGCACATCGGATCGGGTCGAGTTTAGCTTTAATTCTAGCCTTTTGTTCGAAAATTCATACCAAATTTTCATAAGTTTTATTGGGCAAAGCAAAATTCACGGACTTGATCGGGCATAATTTTAGACCACCTGGGCTGGCCCCATTTTGCTGCCCGGCGGGCATGGCATACCTCATCTCAACAGCCCCATAGGCTAAGACGGAAAAAAAGGTGCCTTTACATATCTCTAGCGCAGGAAATTATACTAACCTTCAGTTGATTAACGCAAAAACAGCTTCCTAACCCTAATCATCGATCAACGTTTTAGATTTTTCCAGATCAATTTTTCAAGTCAATAGCGATTTTTACCTGTCCCAATTAGTATTGGGTACTGGGGGACAAAAAGCCCAATACCCAATACTTGGAAAACACACCAAATACCCAATACCAGCTGGCACGCTAGTAAGCAGGTACCTTGCGGTCGGTGATGAACTTTCCGCAGAGGAGACCCTTTTGAATGCAGGTGGTGCTGCCGACGGGTCGTACCAACAACGCAGACCAATCGGACTGAAGATGTTTGAGGTTTGGCATGCAAACGATATCACAGTCGAATCGAGATCCCTCATCTCCGAGAGAGTAAAAGAAAGGACAGTCCAGAGGAGACACTTGAATCTGCCCGAGTTTGGGGTGGCACAGAATAACGTCCTCTTCATCTTTGGACAGCTCGAAGCGCCCTCTTATGTATGCCAGACTGGGAAACGCCGGCTTATCAGTGACGTCAGTGTCCAACGGCTTCACCGCAGTGGCATACCAAACTAGAACACAGTCAACACTCAAGTGTGGACACAACACTCAATCTGATACACAAGTCCGGTCGCTTCATCTGATTGTCCTTGTCGAGAACGGACTTGGCATAGAAGGTGACCAGCATAAACGGCTTCAGGTTGAGTTTGTGCCAGGACTGGCCAATTTCTCTCTGCTCAATCAACACACGACCGACGTGTTCATTGAAGGCGATCGCGTACTCTTTATGAACACTCATCACCTACAAACAGGTTCCAATCACTCTGTCAGGCACTTAACGCCGTTCGTGCAACTGGCACCATACAGTATATGGTGACGGTACCTAGGCTAGTGGCATGGCACCATATTTGGTACACACACCCACCTTGGCATTGGCACCTGTACCGGTTTCGTACCATATTATGGTAGTGGTATAATTAGGGTGGTCCATGCAAATTCAATTTTTTTCGGTAATTTAAAGAGTACGGCTTCGAAACTTGCAGGAGTGATTGGTGTTGCTATTTGGCATAACATACTGAGTGGACAGTGCAGTAGCTCAAAGGGCACTAAATTGGGGAATTTCAAAAACATGGCTGAATGTGACTTTTCTTCGTAAAAAGGCAAAATGATTATTTTGACGATTTCCGAAAAAACACCGCGGCAAAGGCTTCTTTGAGTTTAGAGATCATGTTCATTCATTTGTCAAACTTCCTGCTAAAACCTGTATTGATTAACATCGAATTCAATGCTTTGATTCTAGAGGTGCGAATTTATAACTATGGCATTTTCGGTCATGTTTTCGAAATTCCTCAATTTTAGAGGCCTATGGTACCACCACAGTTTCCGAACGTGGGGGTAATATACGGTACCACTAGGTAGGTACCGGTACTATATATGGTGCCAGTACCATAAACGGCGTTAAGTGCCAGACTGTCACTAGTCACAACAGTGTTTTCTACCTAACTGCATTTTCACACTTCGTTCTGAGTAGGTTCAGAGTCAACGGACATACATGTACAGGGCAAGAAGTACGTACGTGCTTGAGCTAGCATTTCGGACATCTCTCCAGTGCTACGTACAGTATGCCCTCAATCCCTGATCTTCACAGTGAGAATTACCTGTGCAATGCATTTCTTTAGCTCTAGGTCACCAGTTCCAGACCAGTTGTTGCAGACGAAAGTCAAATTTCCAACTGCAGCACATCGGAAAGATAGAGAACGGCCTTGAAGAATGCTCGCGTCTCTGGCGAACCAGAAAATCAAAGGGGCTGTTGTAGTGCGTCGCAAACCGGTAAAACGCAACTAAAAAGGCAAATACGCTAGACATTTTCAGCATGCTGCATACCTAAACGTACGTAAATGTAGGTACGCTTAGTACAGGACAGGAAATAAGACGGCAGTGTTTAGAGTTATACATTGTAAATTTAAGCGTGATGTAAATTTTGACTTTGGCGAGTCAAAAAAGGTCAGTTAGTTTCTCTAAAGTAAAAAAAAGCTGCGAAAAGCTTTCTAAGCAGGTAAAATTCTATGCTATCAACGGCTGGCATCTTTTTTTTTACCATTTAATAAGTATGATTGCAACTTTTTCAATTCTGTTACAGGGTTCATACGGATCAGGGTTTTCGAAATTCCCTGACTTTTCCTGACCTGAGTGCTAAAATTCCCTGACTTTCTACAAGCAAACTCATAAAACAGTAAATGTTTTCAAGCACCTAATTTTGTGATTTCTTTTGCATCGGCAGATATTTACATAAACACTAGCATACCCAATAATTTTCTAAAAGCAAAGGGTGAATTTGGTATTCAAAACTAATCGTATTTCAACAGGTATTCCGAGCATAAGTCAACAAGAATTAACAGTTTCAGGGTTTGACGAGGCCTGGTTGGGCCGCAGCCTAATCAGGGCGAGAAAATTTTGAAGAAATAGCTTTCAAAAACGCATTTAAAAGGTAGTCTTTGCCGTAAATTTAACAGGAATTAACAGTTTCAGCGTTTGACGAGCCTGGTTTGCCCAACCAGGGCGAGAAAATTTTAAAAAATCCCTATATTTTGCCTGATCAGACCTGAAATTCCCTGACCATTTTTAAATTCCCTGACTTTTCCCTGACCCGTGTGAACCCTGTGTTACCGTAACAAAACATATCGAAACCTAAAAGCTAAATGAGACTGCGTATAATAAGTAGTGCGCGAGGAGGGAGGGAATCAGCTGTATTATTTCGAGCGGGTGTGTTGCACGTCAAGCTCTATGTAAGTGGAGGATGGAAAACCGCCGCTCGGACTCCGGCAGCCCGATGCCTACGTACTATACGTGCGTACATGCATACAAGGCTAGGAAGACCAGAAAAAAACTAACCCATTTTCCAACTTCGACTTTGGGCAAGAGTGCACATTTGCAGTAAACTCTGCCCAGATCTCGACTCCAGAGCAAACAAAAACGTGCTTCCACATCCACACTCACAACCACACCTTCGAAGACTCGAATGCACCTCTGGTCTCTCGCTGCTTGCTCCGTAGGTTCGGAGCTGCTGACGGCTTGGGGTACGCGCCGGTCAGAAAGCGCAGCAAAGTTGACCGAAGAAAGGAAGTGGCGCGTCAACCGGGGACGGCTCAATGCAGCAGAGGGCCGACGGAAACTGTGACCAAATTCACTGCTCTGCTTGTTCATCACTAGCTTTGGAGCAGCGTAGAACACTTGCCAACTCAACTGCTTCTTCGAATGCAATGGCGATTGGTACACCAATGCCTACAAGGTAGCGTATACTGCCTGTGCATATCCCTTTCTGGAACGCCACTTTACCGACAGCTTCCGTCCCGATTTCAGTGTGCACTGACCGCCGCCCGGAAGCCATATACTGCCGTCTAGTGTTGCCTCAAGTTTAACTTTAGGCTCCGTTGGTTTATTGCCAAGAGCCGTGGCTAGGCTTTCACTTGTTAACTGCAGCTTGAACGGTGACAACCATTGCTCGATCACAGCATCTTCGACTAGAAACAACGACCGCTCACAGCCGTACGTACTGTTCTATAAGGTAACAACCAGCTGTAAGTATGCTTTAGATTGCCATTGCAGTCTACCTTAGCGATGCGAACGTGGTCGGCCTTCCAAACGATTCTTTGGTCAGAGTCAGTGCTAGTATTGGCTGTGAAAGAGACTGGTGTCAGCGGATACAAATCAGTCTTCGATGTGAATCCAACTGCTCCTAGGTGGTCGCAATAAAGCCATCCTAAACAATGTACAAGTGGCCCTCTCCGTCCCACTGTGATGTAGAATTCGCCCGTGTCACCTGGTGCAGCAGCCCCGGTAAGAAAAAAGACACAACGTCGCAAATATCGCCTCAACTCAAGTGCTAAGTGCGGAATCAACAAAACAATAAAGTTCCACTGGAGGAAGAGATTAGGGTCTCTACTGTAAATTCAGTGATAAGGTTAAAGCAGAAAATCAAAGCATTCGAAGCGAATTTATCTAGTTATTCTGCCTGTTTCCTATAAGAACTCCAGAAAAAACACGAGGAAGAAACCAACCCAAGAGCCCTGATTGGAGGTTTGGGGTTACCCTTGCCGAAAAACGTGTATAACTGTAGCCAATGGAGGGAATACCGAGCGACCACCTGTTACGTGTATGCGCATGTAAAAGTATACAACATACATTGTACGTATGCACATTAGTGCTGTGTGATGAAAGATTGTGATTGTTTAGTGTGAGTGTTTTGTGTGTGCAGTTTCTGTACGGTCGTTTGTTTGGGTTTACTAATCATAAACTCCGTTTCATTGGCGCCGAGACCCGAGAAGTACCTCGGCTCGCGAGCCCAGTTCGAGCGAGCTTATTAAATATGTAGAATGCTCGCAGTACGAGCCAAGAACGTGCTACAAACTTGAAAAGGTGTAAAATTTAATTAAATTTTGTAAGTACAATTGTATTGTGCTTTTGGAGGCAAACAAAATTCGTTTGATTTCTGTTTGCTACACTACTTTAAGCTACCAAACAGAAAAAATTGTCTAATTAGCGAGGAAACGCCTAAGTATTGATTTTTCGGTGTTACTTTTCTAATTTTTCGAGCTTTCCGCCAAGATCGCAAGCCGAGCTCGAGCGAGCTTTAAGGAGTGCACAAACGAGCTGACTTAAACAGAGCTCACAATCTACGTAGGTGAGCCGGGTCGCAATTTTTACGCTCATGAATATCTCTAGCACCTACATACCTTGGCTGCCATTTTTGCAGCTGTTAACAATTCCGAAAGCAGACACAGCTACTCGTCCATCCGTCACTCGTGTGTCGACGTTATCCGGCTGTTGCACCTTCTTGATTCGTGGGAAGAGACGACCCTCTCTTGTCTGGGTCTGCAGCTTCACCCAGTCTCCCACACCGCACTGCGGCAACCGATCGTCGTAGCGAAACAGCTCCACTCCTTGTGCCAATGACCAAAGGCTCAGCGTTCCGGCGGTCGGGTCGTCAAACACCACCACGCCACAATCCTCCTCCACCACCGACTGCCTCGTCTCCTCCATGTAAAACACGTCTAGTTGTTGAGCAAACTAAATTTGAACGACTACAGTTAGCACAGTTGGTCGAGTGTTGGGTCACAGACTTCTTGCCCCGCATTTTAGAGAGACGACCACACACCTTCATGCCCTGGCACGCATTGTACATTAGTCATGGGGTCGCTGGGGCTTGCGTTCCACCCCCCCCCCACCTTAAGCCGACTTTTCTTTCTGAACTCACTCACCAAAAATGCCGCGACCCCCCAAATCGGTACGCCAATTTTTCAGATATTAGCTATCTACAACCCATTTTTCCGGCCCATGTATGCTGGCACGGCCGAGAGGTCGATATGGCACCTGCGTTCATACATACAGTACGGATACAGCGCGTGTGCCCTCAGAACTGATTCATCCCTCTCACGCACCTGTGGTCGTCTGAGCCCGGCTGTTCGTCTCTGCCAGTCAACGAGGACTTGGCCTATGGACAACTAAAGCTACTGGACCGATCGCGTCCTACTTTAAAGGTCTTATGGTGGAAACTGTTCTAACTACATATTTAGAATCCCACAGTGTCGAGAATCGAATGCCGGTCTCAAATCGCTATACTAACTGCAGAAAAAGGTTCATTTTCCAACGCGCAAATAAGGATTACTAAGGAAAATTGTACAGATTAGGTCCCACTACAGACCAGACCACCGTCACCCCTACAGCCTTGATCATGAGGTCCAAATCGCCTCCACGCTTCCGTTCCCTCTAGTTTACCTACCTAAAACCGCGCAGTGCCCGCGTACATACATGGGCCGGGGGTAAGGGAGGTCGGTCGTTCATCTCCTCGCCGGCAGACCCGCCGCCTTTGAAATTTTGACCTATTTTTGGAGACCGACTTGATCTCAAACCCCACTCAGTCGATCATACCCTCTCCGAAATTTTGGCGACCATTCTTGGGAAAGCAAAAAATTTTGGCAGACCATTTTTGGGGTGGGAGACCGACTGACTTGATCTCATACGCCCATCAGTCGGGCATACCCCTACTGAAATTCCGGCGACCTTTTTTTTGGGAAAGCAAAAAATTTTGGCCCATGTATGCCCGGGTACCGTATCCCTAGTGTGGAAACGTTTCCTTAGCATCAATGGACTACAAAAATGGTAAGGTACAGTAAGTATACCATAGGGAAAAATACTATTGACAGACGGTTAAAGCGATCTGCTAACGCCATACATGTACTAGGGGGGTTTGGGGGGTTACCCCCTGCTGGAAAGGCCAACCCCCCCTGAGACAGGTTAAGGGACACCCCCCCCCGACCCGACCCAAAAGTACAAGTACACTTGGGACTATTTATACCCTAAATATCCATGCTGCGTGGAGCCATGGACGACTAAAAACTACTGGACTGATCGCGCTCCCGACCGCTAATACATACTTAGGGTAACTTTACAAGTCCATATCTTTGGAACCGTTCGACCTACAAAGAATATAAATACGTTTTTAGAATCCTCACGGTATCAGTAATCGAGCGCAGCGCCCAAATCGCTTTCAAACCCACTACGAAAAAAGTAGATTTTTTTCCATCGCGCAAATTAGGATTACCAGTCAATTTTGCGCAGATTAGGTTGAACCACAGTACAGAGCTCGGCCCGCTCTACAACTTTGGTCATAAGGCCCAACGCGCTCCGACGCATCCATAAGGAGTTATTTGCAAAAAGCTCTGAATTCATTAAACTTTGAAACGTAGTCAGTCATCTTGTTTTGTGTGCTAACTCATACCTAATTGCAGGAAATATAAGTAAGTAAGTAAGTAAAGTTTATTCCCAGACACACATGTAGCATAATGATAGTACAAAGTAACGATAAGAGCGATATGAGTCAAGGAAAAGGCATTGAGTTAGCCATGTAATAGCTATTTTATAACCCAAGCCTATCTATTAGTAAAACACGAAAGATTTAAGCGACTGACTGCCTCCTTAAAGATTTTAACGGATCGGGAATGGACCACATTATCAGGTAAACTGTTCCATATCGGGACAACTCTACAAGCAAAAGAAAAATGTCTTGTGTTAGACCGTGCTCGTTGAACAAAACAAAACAAAACAAATAAGAGATCATTTATTTTTGCCTACATTGCAGTTACGTGCTCGCGTATGCATACATGGGCCGGAAAAATCCGGAGGGGGGTAGGGGGGTTGAGACCTCGGGGGGGGGTCCCCGGTTCGATCCCGGGTCTCGGCACCAATGAAAGACAAAGACAGAAGCTGAGGGGCGCTTTAGCTGGGCGACGCGGTCTTCTTCTGAGCCTCGGCGCGTCTTTTTGACGGCCCGGCCCGGCCTGTCCGGAAACCCAATGTACGTACATAAGAGGGCGTCCGCTTAACGGGAAGGCTATTACAGTTTGAACCAAAAATCAGGCGGTGTTTTAGTACATACCAAAAGTCGCCTTTTCTGGCTGTTTTGACGCTGGAGTACATACTATAGCTAAAACCTATGTACATACACGCATCAATCTATTCACATTAAAGACTGGTTGTAGCACGGGAAGACAAGACAAGCGCAAACGTGAGTCCTTTCCTCTCCCGGAAAAGCAACCAAAAGTGTCTTGAATTTTGTTCTATGTACTGTACAATGTACGTCTTTTAAGCTTTAAACAAATACGCGAAGTACTACTAGTAATTTTTCTCCTTTGTCCGATGCGTGTGTTTAACTAACTAGTCTGATGTGTCGGTGCGATCTATTCTATGCATTCCTAGTTATTTTTTCTTGCGTTGCTTAGGTGGAAAAGGTAGTGATATGTGCGTATTTCTGTGTTATACTCGTATGTAGTACTGCGTTATACACGCGCTCCCCCGATACGATTTTTCCCACCCCCCCCTCGATTTTTCTGGCAAGTAATTTTTTGAGCAAATTTTCCCTATTTTTTTGCAAACTAGGGATGCGCTCGGGCCGAAATTTTCGGCCCGGCCCGGCCCGTTTTCCAAATTTTCTGGCCCGGCCCGGCCCGGCCCGTTTGCCACTCGGCCCGGCACGGCCCGGCCCGTTTTTTTCGGTAAAATAATCGGCTGGGTTCAAATGAGCCAAATTTAGCACTTTTTTCGCTCTTTTTTGCAATTTTTCCGTATTCAGGCTCATTTTTTATCTTTAACTGATATAAACGTTATTTTTGTAACAAAATTGAAGAAAACTAAGTCGAAAATTCATTAACTTGTCAGAATTAAAGAAAAAATTGGAAATTCGGGCCACCCCGGGCCGACCAGCCGGCCCGGCCCGGCGGGCCCAAAAGTGCCCTCGGCCCGGCCCGCCGGGCCGGGCCAGCCCGGCCCGTGCGCATCTCTATTGCAAACTCAGACAGACAAATTGCCAAAATCGCCTAAAAACAACACTTTTAAGCTGTATTTCAGCCCAAATTAGCGATTTTTGACGATTTTTAGCCGAAAATAGCGATTTTTGAGCGTTTTTTAGTGCCCGACCCCCCTCCCAAAATTTGGGCTCAGATCCCCGGCCGGCGCCATACCCCCAACCCCCCTTCGGCGGATGATCTGTTACATGAATGGTTGTGCTCTGATTATCAACCAACACTTATTTCAAGTCTTAGCAGTTACCTTGCGTATTGCAGAGTCTTATGCAGTAAACATTTTTCAGGAGATATTTTTGAGACCGATCCCAAAGCGTTCAACTGAAATCTAATTTAATATGTAAATTTTATGCGTTTGGCACAGGTCAACCTGTGCATGGATCCAATTTTTCGGCACTGCGTGATGCTGAATATCCCTGAACGGGGCTCAAAATTTAAGCTAGCCCGGTCAGCAGGGCTCTCTAAGTTCGGCCTATTTCACATGAAAATTGTCTTAATTTTTACAAAACTTTTATAACGTTTAAGTTGGCCTTGTGAGTTGCGAAATCAAGACGACATTTGGGTCCGCTTCCACGAAATTAACTTTACTCCTTGTTTCCGCAAAAATTTCACTGTTATGATTGTGAATGATATGAATAAGCAAAAACTTATGACTAAGACGGCATACATGTAACAGGTCATCCGCCGATGGGGGGAGGGGGGGTTGGGGGGGGGTCTGGCGCCGGCCGGGGGGGGGGGTCTGAGCCAAAATTTTGGGGGAGGGGGTGGGCACTAAAAAACGCTCAAAAATCGAAAAAATCGCAATTTTTCGGCTAAAAATTGCCAAAAATCGCTAATTTGGGCTGAAATACAGCTAAAAAGTGCTCTTTTGCAGGCGATTTTGGCAATTTTTGTGTGGTAAATTGTAAAAAATTGCAAAAATTTGCTCGAAAATTTACTTGCCAGAAAAATCGGAGGGGGGGGGGCGGTGAAATCGTCTCGGGGGGGGGGGTCCCCATCCGGGGGGGGGGGGGTCTGGCCTATTTCGGGTGGGGGGCAGACCCCCCCTGTTACATGTATGTAAGACGGTATATAGTTTGTTTCGTCGTCGTTTTCCCATTCCAAGCCAGATGTGGAGCGTGAATTACATTTTTGGAAGCGCTCCACGCAGCAAGGATATTTAGGGTATAAATAGTCCCAAGTTACAAGTACTAGTAGCGGCTCCCAGTACTAACAAACTGGCTCAGAAATGACTAATTTTTAGCCTAAAATTCGATTGAAAAGCCTTTGAAAACCGAATTTGGCGTTTCCACTGCTGATATTTAAGGGAAATCGGTGTTTTTGGAAGCCCTTTTTGTCATTTTTTGCCTGACTCCCACTCTACGAGCTGGTTCCTTGGGGCAGAGGACAGAGTAGTTTGTTAGAAGCAGAGAACGGATGGTGGCCGAGTTGGTGGCGAGAGCGGTAGAGAAGTGGTGAATTTTAGCAAGTGATGAATTTTACCGTTGGAGCGAGAATAAAAATAAAACGTAGTTGAGAGGTGGTGATAATTAGAAAACAGCAAAGCGAAAGTCGACGGTCCCTCCATCAAACATGTTGAGTGGCAGAGACCCGGGAGTAGGTAGTAGAAAGTGGCAATTTCGCACTAAATAGCTACCAAAGAAAAGCTACCAGTTACCACGCTACAGGTGGGCGACAGGGCGAGAGACTCACTACAGGAGGCTGCTCCTTCCTCGACTGGTGCTAGCCTTTCCGTCTTATAGGCGGCGTAGGATGTCTGCTACAGAGACAATCTTTTCTTTTTACTTAGCCAACCAGTTTCAGACACACAAAAGCCAATAATAAAGTGAAGAAAATAATTACGACCAGAGCGGCCAAAAAGATCGATCAAAGTGTGGGCCTATCAAGGGCCGTCGGTTCTCCGAAGCTCCGCCCCGTCCAATGGTCTTCCGACGCGCTCCCGTCACTGCCTCACTGATTGGGCCGGCGCTGGTCCAAATCCCGCGCGATCCTCTCGCTCGACGCCCGTCGACAATCCGGGTCCCGTCGCGAAGAGCCTGCGTCCTCCACCGAAGCGGCAATCCTCAGAGTTTGAATAGGGTTCTGTGCACTACATGTAGGGTAGGCCGGGGTAATTCGGCACAGGGGGGAATTCGGCACAAAATTTTTTATTGGATAATTGCGTTCGAACGAATGCAGCTAGATGAACGGTTAATGCAGTTATGTAATGCGTATTGTGTGCTGATATAATGTATAAAATATTAACTCTATCTGCTTAATCAATCGTGAGCTACAGGTCATTGTTTGACACCAACTCAAAAAATCCGATTTTTGAAGCTGAATAAACCTAAAACTACATTAGCTCGGACGGATTAAAAATCTGCAATTAGGTTGGTTTCCTTCAAATATTATTCACTGAAAATTTCACTAAAATCATTGCAGCAGTTTTTGAGAACCGACGACCCGCTTTCGGGGGCAAAAATGGCACAAGTAGACACGCAGGTTTTCGCATCATTTTGGAATGGAAAAGCTGTTGATTACGGTAGTTGAAGTCAGTTTTCCCGCAAAAAATCGGTTTTTTTCAAAACTTTCGTTCAAAAACGGTTATTTTTGCTTAGTTTATGTATTTTAAGCATCACCATGCTGATTTACACAGTAACCAGTTATTTTACGTTAATTAATTAACTAATTAATAATTTTAATTAATTAATCAAAAATTGTTAATCAACTGCAAATTGCTTATTTTCTTGGTGCGTAAGCCTTTAGCAGTGTTAATAGAATGAAAACATTGACATTTTTTACACGGAGGCCCGATTTAGCATATGTTTGTGTGTATGCAAATTATGCATTTATTCAACCACTGTTACACATACAAAGTAGGTTTTCTGCTTGAAGCAAAAGCTAGAAACCTTCAAACAAGAGCTCCATGAAAGTATAACGCTAGAACTCTGCCTTTTTCGATTGCCAAGTAGAAAAAACCAACTTATGTGGGGATCATATTATCTCAACGTTTAGAAAGCTGTAAAAGCCACTACAACTGTACAATGCTGGCAAAAATTGTACTACAGACTCAGATGAAGTGGCTCTAATCGTAACATTCCTTAAGATGGGGCTGTTAGGCTTCAAAACCAAATTTTTCGCGTTGTGCCGAATTGCCCCACCGGTGGGGCAATTCGGCACATGAATAAAATCGAAAAGGAATCGCTCGCCATTCGTTGTAGAATGGTCGGAATGGCTTCAAACCTTTTGCAGAGTGTAACTAAGAAAAATTGAAAAATTCCGAACCGAAAATCAGGTTACTGCTGCTAAGTTGGGCCGAGATATTTTTGAAAAACTGAAAATGGTGTGCCGAATTACCCCGGCTTACCCTACATTGTATTGGCCCGACTCAACCTCGACTAGGTCGTAATCATGTTGACATGAATAGTCGGCATGTTTACGTCATGGTGTTGTACTCAGTGGTTTATTTTCAGATTGACGACCAACCAATCTATCGGCCATGGTGCGCTTTCATGACACCAAAAGCTAAAAGATCGCTCTGCTCAAACTAGAGCTGGAAAAAAATTCTCGGGGTGTTTTTGGACAACCTGTACTAATTTGCGCTGCCAATACAACCAGTTACATACAGAAACCACAAATTGAACAGTGCCGTACATGGACCGGGCGTTCCTGACGTTTTACCATCCCCTACAAATTTGGTTTGACCTACTTGACCCGTAGACCTCTCAAAATCGGTAAGCCTATACCCCGAAATTTCTGGATTTTTAGCCCCGAAATTTTTCCGCCCGTACAGTGTTGTACTATGACTGAGTTTTGGGAACTCTTCAACTGTGCTAATATCCCGAGGGCGATCTGCTTGTTGATATGGACTGAGTATTGAATAACTGTGTAAGTAATTGTAGCGTTTCCATACAACGAAGTGATCAAGCCGAGCGATTGTTTTACACGAGATAAGCAAATCATAGACAAGTCAGAGGTGGGCAGAGAAGCTTAGATCAGTAGCGCATGGCATTGGGTGGCATGGCATTAGTGGAGTCTTCAAACGCCGGAAACCAGTTGTGAGCAGTGTAATAGAGAATGTAGGCCGCTTTCGACTGCAACAACTACCGTGCCAGCCAAAAACAAAGTACAGAAGTGTTGACTACGCAACGCACGTACATTTTGCAGGCTGTTCAGGTGATGAAAGTCTCGGAGGATGGTTACAGTTGAATCGTCAAAGTGGTACCAGTATCCGTTGCTGGGGTTCCGACATAAAGCTGTGTAATGGCCTCTTGTAAGCGAGCCTTGATGATTCTAAAGACCATTGTTGCAATGCTGCACGTTCTCTGTCTTGTCTGCAAGTCTTACCGTTATAGCGAACAGAGTGTACGGCTGGGGTTTGTAAGGCGACTTTTCGTGTACAAACTGCTGCATGTCGAAGCCATCGGGGAATGTGATGTCGGTGTCCTTCTTGATAAACTGTCCGTCGATGAAGTCAAATCTAAAAGCTCAGTTAGCCTAAACACAGCCGGAAGTAGTACCTTTTCAAATGCACGATCAGTATGTTTGGAAGCTGCCAGAAATACATGGTTTTGGTGCCATTGCTAAGTTGCTTGCATTCGGGACAGCTCCAGTCGATGTGCTCCTCTTGTAGGTGTCTAATGACGCAGTCCTGTAGTTGTTTGTCAGTAAATTGATTGAATTCAGTCCCCATCCTAACCTTCAATGTACACCACTTTTTGGTTGGAAATTCTAACGTGATCTGTGTGAAATTGTCGAACTTGAATCTTTCGGTTTGGCACACGCCGCATCGCTGAACTGAGAGCATTTGTCCCTGAGATCACAGAACTGATGGACGATTGGTGTTGAAAACGATTCAATTACTTGGAACAGAAAATAGATAAGAGACCAGTCCAACTTGCGAGCCTTTTCCCACTCCACCTCTGCGCCCTCAACTAGCGATATGGCCTTACTAGACGGTGACTGCGGCGGCTGTTTCTGTACGACCTGCAACATAGCTGCATATGAAGCTTTGCAATCATACCAACCCCTAGAGACTTGGTTCAACTCCTCGTGCAACGTGTTCAGTAATTCGCTGAGAAACTCTTGCGCGTCGTGTTGCTGTCCATCTTCGAACGGGGCGTTGATTGATTTACATAATTCGTTCTAAGGTGAACATCCACGATGTCAACTGAACAAACAAACACAAAGACGGACCAAAACTAGGTTGGCTTCCATTTGAATGAATTGTCCGCCCCACAGAATCTTCTGCAGAGCACTGTACACGCAGGACACCCGACCCCTGCTGGCCGTATTGCGTCTTCTTCATACAAACAGTGTAGACTTGTTGAAGTAGCAACAACAGATACTTACAGGTTGAGGAACGAGATAAAATCGTCGACTATGAACAAATCTCTTAGCATGGGTATGGCGCAAAGTGGTTGAAGACAAGCGTTCATGAAACAAATGTTGCCCCGGTTAATCAAGCCGGTTGTGCCAAACGTCTGAAACTGTATCCCAGTGCTATCCAGAAATTAACACATCAACAACCACCCACTGTCTGCCACGATGCCGGAGTGGCGGTCATTTCCATTTTCTGGTAATAAGCATTCATCGTTGAGTCCAATTCCTCCTTATCCGATTTCCTGCAAGCTACTTTTACAGTACAGCAAGTTATGTACCTACGTGCTTACCTAGTAATCAGCGCAGCGAAATATCGGTCGTTCTTTTTACGTGTGTTACGTTTGAGGTGGTTGCGAGCCGAGCGCAAAACAATGAGCCACTGGTGACGTTGTCGTTCTGTGCGCATGTGTTCTTCTGGTTGTTGGTGACTTGCTGCTGTGTTTGGTGATAGATTTGAGTGGCACTGTTGAATTTTGGCTTCCGCTATTTGACAGACTAATCGTAGATCGTCGGCCGACACTTGCTCAGTCTCACTTCCGAACAGCCACTGTGCGTCCAACACTGTTCCGTCGCTGGACCACATGCACACCGCTCACACAACAGTCAGTCAATGCAAATTAGTGCAAATCAGTTCTAGTCTGCAGTCTGTCCGTTTCTTAGGTACTGTACTTTATACTATCGTTTGTGAATAATCTAATTGATCAAACATATTGCATAAAGAGTCGTCTCTAAACCAATAGAGTCTTGGCCCTCCAGACCCGAAAACTGAAACTTAGTAATCATGGGTGAACCTGGGGGTTAGTTATGCGGCACTCTGAACAGTTTTAGCAACGTTATTTTTAGACTAAAGCTAACAAACTACCGAAAAAATGGACAAGTTACGCCCAAACCAAGAGAGATTCTATATGAGAGAAGAGAAATCTCTGTAAAGTATTCTCCATCACAACCTATGGAATAATAAATTTTTACATCAACCTACCGCAGCTAGAAGATTGGATGGCTGAAAACGGACACCAGG
>JASANB010000124.1:0-25151 GCA_030248155.1 Sabatieria punctata | reverse complement strand
CGTTTCCATATATGAGTACTGATACCATATATGTTGTTATTTCCCTGACTGTATTAGGAAATTCAGTGTTTTGACTTTGTATAATATTTTCAGCAAATACCGAATAAATACCGGTATACCGGTATTTTTGCGAATACCTGCCCATACCGAACCGATTCCTGGGTACGCCGAAAAATACCTACCTATACCGAACCGATTCCGGAAAATCCCATACCCAAACAACAGTACCACTGGCATTGACATTCGTACCATATATAGAACCCAAACATACAATTTCGCGTCTTGGCCACCGGTAGTTTACCCTATCCTGCGTTACGGCGGCTCCCGCATCCGTGAGAGCGGTTGTTTGTGGGTTTGAAACCGGTCGAAGCGACTGTAAGTAGTCGACGTAAAGCCCAACCCAGGCCGCCGAAAGCCGGTAATGGCCAGTAGGTACAATGTATGTAGTACATGGGAACCTCACGGGCGCTGCCTATGGACCTGATGATGGCAGCAAAGGGGAGGGTTGTTTGTAGGGCTATCCAATTGAAGGGCTCTGAAAAGCGCGAGGGGCTTCCACAAATTTCCAAAGGCTTCTATGCCATTATCACAGCAAACTATCACTACTGTACCAAATTAATACCATCCAAATTCAACCGAATTAGCTAGTACTATACCATACCATATCGAATTCAAATCGCCAAATTTATAAGCTATACCATACCATATCAAATTCAAAGTTTGAATTTGGTAGGCACCCCTGCGTATTAGTTTAAAAATAGGTGTAAAAACATGAAACTATTAAGATTCCGTGCAATCCAACTTTGCCTCGTGCTTCTTGCAGAGTTGCTTGGCGAGAAAGCGCAGAGCCAGCAGTCGTTTGCAGTCGGGCTCGATTATGCAGGTGTCGTTAGAAGGGGAGACTTGAATCGTTCCCAGCATACACAAGCATCGCGGCTTCTTCTCTGCTTCACAGATGCTATCGGCGATGCAGAAGTACTTGCATTTGTCCGTCATTATCGCCTAGATTGAGACAATTTAGCACCCTCGTCCGTCCCATCGGCTACCTGTCAGCGTTTTGAAAACACAATTGCTCAAAAGGCATGTGCAACTTTTAAGCCTAATTATAAATTTATATAAAACTAATCATAAAAATAGTGATTTTTAGTTTCCTTACAGGATAAAAACCTGCTAGAAACGCATTTCCAGGCGTTTTGAAGGTTTTTGTAATTTTAAACCTCTCTGGGTAACCACCTCCCTACCCCAGGCCAGCCAGGACCTATTACATATATGCTGCCAAGTACCTAACCTAAGTGCCACTATGGCTATGTGCAGTAGTGTATAGAGCTATTAGCCATAGGTACTATACTAAGCTACATAACCATATTCGGTTAGCCTGTATAGTGTCATTCCTGGAACCGTACGTATGGAGAGAAATTGTAAGAACCACGCCTACATAGCGCCGCCCACAAGGCTCCGCCCCCATGCCGCCGCAGCCGACGCCAGTCCGGCCGGCTCCGATTCTCTGCTACAGGAGAATCGACCATTTGCTCCACCGTTACCGTGCTGTATTGTGTTCTGCCTTAATTCTAATAAAGCTGATTCTCACTGTCGATCCTCGTTACTATCGCGGTTTACATTTTGGTGGACCTTTTTGGGGTACGATCTACCCGCCATCGTTGCAAGAACTCTAAGCCAAACGGACCGAACATTCCCTGTTCGAGTGAGCCGAGGAAGCCGACACAAGACTAGCACCAAGCATTCTCTGCTGAAGGCCTGCTGAGATTTCCGAACTCTGTTCTGTTGCTGAAGGCTTAAACCTGAATTTCTGAACCAAGGATTTCTGGAACCGAGAACTTTGCTTGCTGGAAGCCTGCTGGAGTCTGACGGTCTCAAATTCCACAGGAGAGAGAACTCTGCGTCACATAAACTAAGTCTACATTTCTGATGTTTTTGCCGCTTTACTTGTTGTAATTGCAATAGATTTCTGCCAGCTAAACTAACTGCTCTCCCTAATTGATTACTGCCCACTTATTTTAACTGTGAGTTGCGCTGCCAACAACTTAATTATCCTTTCGTTTTAATTGTATTGTTGAATTATGTACTTCATTCTTCCTTTTTTCCAATTATAATGGACCCTCTGTTATCGTCCCGTTTCTCTAAACGTTTTTGGAAGTGTCCTTGTTAGTCGGCAGAGACTCTACACAAATACTAGCATTGCAATCCTTTCACGCAAACACTGCAAAATAGAGGCTAAAGTTTGGTTCGCAGAGCCGAACTGTGTGGGAAATCAGAGCGCAGCTGGTTTTTTGCGCTTGAGCACGCCTGCCGTTTGTTTAATGAGCCAGAAATAGACGCGCATCTGCTGGCCTTTGGCTATTATCTCAGCCTCACTGACCACTCGCTAATCAAATAATTGCTGGGAACCCAAGTGTAAGAACCACGCCTACATAGCGCCGCCCACAAGGCTCCGCCCCCATGCCGCCGCAGCCGACGCCAGTCCGGCCGGCTCCGATTCTCTGCTACAGGAGAATCGACCATTTGCTCCACCGTTACCGTGCTGTATTGTGTTCTGCCTTAATTCTAATAAAGCTGATTCTCACTGTCGATCCTCGTTACTATCGCGGTTTACAAAATGCCTGACTGCAAAAATAGATCTGTTTTACTTGATCAGATCTGCATTTGGGCTCCGAGACCGCTGGCCTTTCTGAAGTCATTGTTACATCAGATGCTGTTGTTGGTACTTCGGTGACTGTAGTGGGCTCTTCAGGGGTTGTAGTTGGTAGTTTAGTGGTCGTAGTTGGTAGTTTAGAGGTTGTAGTTGGTGGTTTAGAGGTTGTAGTTGGTGGTTTAGAGGTTGTAGTTGGTGGTTTAGAGGTTGTAGTTGGTGGTTTAGAGGTTGTAGTTGGTGGTTTAGAGGTTGTAGTTGGTGCTCGTGAAGGACTCACGTGGCTTGCTTCTGTTGTAGGTTTAGCAGTAGTAGTCCGTGGTCTGCAGGCAAAACCTATTTCCTGACAATGGAGGTTCTCGGTATCATTATCGCTTTTAGGAATTGAGTTGACGACATAACCTGCATAAAATCTACGTTTAAAAGACCAAGTAGACATGGGCAAAGAGGGCTAAGGGGGTTGGCCCCCGTCAGGCTCTGACCTACCATACATGTAGTTGGGGGGTTTTGGGGGGTTAGCCCCCCAAGCCCGATTTTCGGCAAAAAAACCCCCGAGCCGGATTTGGGGGTTTCTGAAACCCTATTTTGGGTTAAAAACTACTAAATTTTCAGGGTTTCAATACTTATAAACCGTAATTTAGGATTTCAAAAGCCCTAAATAGGGTTCCGGAACCCAAATTTGTGTTTCTGAAACTCTAATTAGGGTTTCTGAAGCCCTAAATAGGGTTCCGGAACCCTAATCTGGGCATACAATGTACATGTGCATGGTCGGCAGCTCAGGGGGGACGGCCAGGTCTCCCTGCGTAGTTGCCTGGATATAGGTGCAAATTTTCGGCGGGAAATTTAAATTTTGGTGGGAAATTTAAATTTTTGCCCAAAATTTTTGCTACAAAAAAAGAATTTTCAGTTAAAATTCAAAAATTTTCGGTACAAATCAAATTTTTTGACAAACAAATGCCAAAAAACCACTTTTGTGTTGTTGCCAAAAGATCGAAATTTTTCGGGAAAATTTGAAAAAATTCCGGTTTGATGCGTAGTTGCGTAGTTGCCAAAATTGATTTCTATGGCTTAAAAACGCATCTGGAGGCTTTCTAGCAGCCTCTAGCAACGTTTGGTAGATTAATATTTTCGTCCCCCCTGTCCCCCTCTGGGCACCCCCCAAGCACATGTATGAATCTGGGCCTCTGAGACCCTAAACAGGGTTTCTTGAGCCCAAAATAGGGTTCTGTAACCCTAATTTGGGTCCCTGAAACTCTAATTTGGGTTTCTGAAGCCCTAAATAGGGTTCCGAAACCCTAATTTGGGTCTCTGAAACTCTGACCCCCGAAAAAAGGTCAAAAAACGCCTATTTTGCCATAAATAAGCGAAAATTTCCTCCCTCCGGGAGGGGGTGGGTGGCCGAGGGGGTGGTATGGCCGGCCGAGGGGGGCATGGCCGGCCGAGGGGGAGGGGTGTACCCCCCTTACCCCCCCCCGGCCCATGTATGCCCCCACTCCGATTTTTCTGGCAAGTAATTTTTTAACAAATTTTTGTGATTTTTTTTACAATTTCAGACATAAAAATTGCCAAAATCGCCTGTAAAACAGCACTTTTTAGCTGCATTTCAGCCCAAATTAGCGATTTTTGACGATTTTTAGCCGAAAATAAGGATATTTTAGATTTTTGAGTCTATGCCTCCAATGTTTTCCGTTCAGTCAAATTCAGACCACCAAAACTCGAACGTTCAGTCTGCTCACGCACTTTTGGTCAAACCCAACCGACCTTCTGTGAACTTCAGTCCCCAGTGTGTGTTTTGCCAGGGTGGGCATAGGAGCTCGGAGTGTAAATCAAAGGCCACCACGCAGCAACGGTTGGAATTTCTGTTCGAGAAAAGGTTGTGTTCGCATTGTTTTTGGTCGGGTCACTTTCGATCCAACTGCCGTGCCCATTTGAAGTGCTACTTTTGTAAAGGGACGCACAACACTGCCTTGTGTTTCTCCAAATTCGGTTTTCCTCAAAATTGGTCCAGAGAACAGAAAGTCAATTTTGGTCAAAAACAGAAAACCATTAGCTTACAAAAGGCGGGCAATCGGACGAATCGGGTGTTGGTCAGCTCAACTGAGCCAGCTGATTCGAACCTGGAGAACACTGACACCCCCGATTTGTCCATGTCCAGCCATGTTATGCAGTGCGTGCAAAATTCAGGCGAAATGCTTTTGATGGTGAAAACAACCGCACGCAATGAGGAGACAGATAGAACGGTGAGGGTACGCATCGTGTTAGACTCGGCATGTCAGAGTACGTTTGTGTCCACTTCAGTGAGTAAACAGCTGGGTTTGGAGCCAATTTCAACTCGCTATTTTTCGCTTAGTACCTTTGGAAACAAAACCAGTAAGGTGGTGAAATCACCAGTTGTCAAATTTACAGTGAAACTGAAAGATGGTTCCTACTCAGTTCTGACTGCCACACTGGCTGAGGCCATTTTGGAGCCAGTGAAGCGCCACCCGTTCGATCTGTCCCGGTACCCTGACTTATGCAAGGTACCCCTGGCCGATACTTTGCCGAACACAACTGAAAGCTCTGACATTGACATTTTGCTCGGGTTAGACCAGATTTGGCACTTTTGGAAATTTGCCCCCCCCCGTCCACACGCTTCAAACTCTGTTACAATGTATGTGAAGTTGAGGCTATCGTAAATTCGCGCCCTCTTACGGTAGTTTCGAACGATCCTTCTACAGTACTCACTCCTGCGAATTTGTTGCAAGTCAACCCGAACCTTGCTCTGCCTGCTTTCCCCCCCCCCGGGGAGGGGCAGGGTGATGACCCAGATTGGGTGCCCCCCTCTGTTGCTAATCAAACTCAACAGCAAATCGTCAACTTTTGGAAGGAAGGGAAAAAATTGAGCAATGTTTTCTGGGCGCAGTGGAGTGCTGAGTATTTGCAGAATTTGAGAGAGGCGCATGCGAACGCACAGGCTAGGCTGTCTAAGTCTGACAGATCTGCCTGGCCGCTGTTACCTCAGGTGGGCTCTGTGGTGCTGGTCAAAGAGGCTCACCCCACCCCGCGTGCGTATTGGAAGCTTGCCAAAATTGAGAAGATCATAACGGGGTTAGATGGTGTTGCCCGCTCTGCTGTTTGCAAGTTAGCTAGTGGTACTGAGATTTGCAGAGCTGTAAAGCATCTAGTACCGGTCGAAGTTCCCGAGTAAACAGAGCCCCTTGATGTGGGATTGGTGTGAATGTGTGTGTGAGTGTGTTCTTGGTTTTAAAGGAGATAACAGTGTGCTAATTTCAGATGCCTCGATTTAATTCGTCTACGGTGCGTCGCGTGCTACAGCCACCTCCGTCAGTCTACCGCAATCCAGTGCACACTCGTCTTGGTGGTCGTCCAGCGCCACAATTCATTGTCCGTGCGGCGACACGTGCTCGATCGGCTTTCCAGCCTCAACTGGCGCCCCACTCTCAACCGGCGCCCCGCTCTCAACCGGCGCCCGCTCTCAACCGGCGCCACGCTCTCGACCGGCACCTCGTTCAAGACCCCCTGCTGGCAGTTAGAAGCGCCGAGCGGGTCCAATTGAGGAGGCCATTCCTCGCTCTGCTGCTGGTCTGATTACTGAAACAATTACTGTTGTCAGACGCGAGTACACGGCAGACCGCAGCAGCAGCAGCCCATCGGGCGACGGGACAGCCACCGATTGGAAACGACAGCACAAGAATCGTGTTCGAAATCTGCGTAGACGGGCCGCCCAACGTGCGCGTGCTATCCATTCCAGTCCGGCCACCAAGTAGAGGCATCAGCTAGAAGAGACTGTTTGAACTTTTTTCCGTCACCGGAGGATGTCCTGCGCAAGGGCGCAGTTGATTGTGATTTATGTTTTAAATTGAGCGTGCTAGGCAAAAATTTGCACAATGTACGTTATTGAGATTTGGTTCGTAACTGGTTGCTCTTTCTCGTTCTTGCTAACAATTGGTAGTGATGTGAGAGAGAAAATAATTGTACGGCTCTGCTCGGCCTGTTCGAGAGTAAAAGGCTGCTCTACTGCACTGGTCAGCTACCGGGTTCAACACCGCCACCGTCTGCGTCACAATCAGCGATCTGATATCAATTAAGTAGAGAATCGCCGAAAAGGTAGTGGCCCTTCTGAAGCCCTTCAACGAAAAGGTTAACCTCTCAGGCCGATGCCCCACCCTCATTAGGCATAAATGAGCTCAGACAGAGTAGCGTATTTTAACTTATTTTAATGACAAATAAGCCAACAAGCTTGACTTTAGTAAAAAAACGACTTTTTTCCTTGCCATCCTTTCAACCGCCCATCAGCCCGGCGGTATACCCCCTCAGGATTTTAAAATTTGTAACCCCTCAGCCAAAATGCTAGCCCATGTCTGCTTCTGCCCTCCTGCTTCAAGTGTGCGGAGTGAGCAGCTCTTCAGTGTTGCTGCAGGCGGACATTTAAGAACGTAAGCTTACTGTCTAAAAGCTGAGAATGCCGAGAAATTGATGTTTCTCAGAGCTATCATGCCACAGTTAGGTTCTGACTATACCATCGATTTCTGAGTTGCCCAAAAAAACTGTTTTTTTACTGTTCCAGAGAAATAAACTTGGTGTCAGTTTCGTTTTTTCCTACTTTCCTGCACAAAAAATATCGAAAATATCGATGCGAAATATCGCGATATCGATGTCGATATTGGAAAAGGGGTCGATATATCGACATTTCGATATCGATATCGATATATCGTCAGAACCCTAGTAAATACGGTAATTAAAAAAGTTTTGTCTGCAGTCTACGTAACAGAATTCTGCACCAATCGAATTTAGTGGAAACAGTTTTAGAGGATGGCCCCTAGTTCTGGCTGTAATTTGGCTTGGAGTTTGGTTAGCAAGAATAAAGAATCTGTCGAGTTTTTGGTCCACTAAACCGTGAATCAGTTTATAGACATAGACCAGGTCAGTGATTGTGCGTCTGAGCTCGAGAGACTGAAGCTCAAGAGCGGCAAGACGATCAGGATAGCTGGTCGTTCGTAAGCCAGGAATTCGTTTGGTATACCATCGTTGCACTCGCTCTACCGCATCTATGTCTTTTAGCAAGTGGGGAGACCAAACTTGGGACGCGTTTTCTACCACAGGGCGCACGTAAATTATAAACATTTTCGTCAGAAAGTCTCTGTTTTTGTATTCGAAGTTCCGATGAATCATAGCAGCCTTTATGAAGCCTTTTTTGGCGATTTCTTTGCAGTGGGTTGAGAAAGACACTTTTTGCCAATGATCTTTTGCCAAGAGAACACCTAAGTCGCGTATGCTGTCGACAGCGGGAATTCGTGTGCTACCAAAGACATACTCTGTTCGCTGGTTACCGTACCCCAAGTGCAGAACGGCGCTTTTTTCAAAGGCAATTTTCAGTTGAGACCTTTCAGCCCAGTCAGCCACCAACTGCAGTTCATTTTGTAGCATTTCACGTGAGCTACCTCTGTTTACTGCCAAATATATTTTGCAGTTATCTGCAAACAGTTTGATAGTACAGTTTTTCATAGCTGAAACTAGGTCGTTCATGCAGAGTAAAAAAATCAACGGTCCCAGTACGGACCCTTGCGGTACGCCACTTGTAACGTTTTGCCAACTAGACCTTGTACCAGAAATTTGAACTCTTTGTTGTCTGTTAGATAAAAAGTCCTTTATCCAACTCAATATAGGACCGTCGATTCCATACGCTTTTAGTTTAGACATTAATTTGGTGTGGCTGGCTGAGTAAAAAGCTTTAGAGATGTCTAAAAACAAAATGTCAATGTTTTTGCCAGTGGCGAGTGAGCGAGTCCAATCATCAGCGCACGCACTCTAGCAGTTGAGAAACTGTCGATCTCTTCTCGAGAAAGCCGTGTTGTTCGGGAGTGATTAGTCTGTTTCTTACTGCAAAGTCTGATAGCTTATTTCTAATTAGTCTTTCCATTACTCTACATCCTGTGCAGGTTAGACTAACGGGACGGTAATTTGTCGGATCGGCGGAAGAGCCTTTATGTTTAAAGATAGGAGTTACGTTTGATTGCCGCCAATGATAGGGAATAGTTTTAGACGCTAGCGACACTTCGAATATACGTAATTGACAGTGGTTCGGCAAGTCCTACAGCAAGATTTTTGAATAGGACACAGGGATAGCCGTCGGGCCCAGCAGAAAGTTTGGGAGTTAACAGTGCTTGTTCGGGTGGAAAATTGACCGTTTTTAGCCTTTCAATTGGTGTGTTTATGCCGTAGTTGTGAACTTTTCCATCATCACTTGTAAAAACTGAGGCAAAGTAGGCGTTCAGAACCAAGCACTTTTCAGCGTTTGTAGTGATGAGTTTGCCGTCTGGTACCCTTAAACATGGAATATCAGGTTTGACCGATAGTTTGGAGTTAACAAATCGAAAATAACGGCGATCGTTGCGTTTAGACAAAAAACTTTGTTCTAGCTGTGCTGTTTCCGCTCGAATTGCCTTTTTGGCATCTCTAGCAGCCACCAAATAAATCGGTATTCATCCCAGATACCTTGTATTTCCGGTGCAACCGTAGCTGCTTTTGGTCTAGTCTACGAATTTCAATTGACCATTTTTGGCGTTGAACAGAGTGGGCTGTAGTTTGCGGTACATATTTCTCAATCAAGTCATCTAAGATGCAGCAAAAGTTTTCCAAAAATCATCTATGCTGACACAGCCAGAAAACACAGACTGCCAGTCGGTTTGAGCTAAACAGACATTCATGCCAGCGTAGTCGGCCTTGGCAAAGTTTCTATATTTTTGGCAGGACTCAATATTAGGAGATGCAGTGATGCCTAACACAGCGGAGACAACGCTGTGGTCGCAGCCTAGGACAGGAGGCAAAACTTCAATAGCTTGCGTTAAATTTGGTTCCGATTGTAGGATTAAGTCTAGAATATTATTTCCCCTAGCTCTTTGAGTATCAGGTTGATCATATTTGATCAACCGATGGCGTTGTCCTCCTGGACAACGTTGTCCTCGGAGGACAAAGGAGGACAAGAGGTGGGAAAAAGAGGACTAAGGAGGACAAGAGGGGGGTCAAAGCGGACAAGAGAGGACAAGAGGGGGGTCAAAGCGGACAAGAGAGGACAAGAGGGGGGGTCAAAGCGGACATGAGAGGACAAGAGGGAGGTCAAAGCGGACATGATAGGACAAGAGGGAGGTCAAAGCGGACATGAGAGGACAAGAGGGGTGTCAAAGCGGACATGACCGGACATCATACCAGTGAAGCTGGCAACCTATAGGAGGCCATAGAGCGCAACCCAAAAAGATTACCAGAAAGGACACTATTTAGATGGTCAACAGAAATACAGCAAGCGTTTTGGCTAAGGAGGACAAGGACTAAAGAGGGCAAGTAATAAAGTCAGCCAAGAAATACAGCAAGCGTTTTGGCTAAGGAGGACAAGGACTAAAGAGGGCAAGTAATAAAGTCAGCCAAGAAATACAGCAAGCGCTTTGACTAAGGAGGACAAGGACTAAAGAGGGCAAGTAAAAAAGTCAGCCCTCCCAGACAGGGTCCTTGTCCGCCGATGTCCTCCAGGACAGGGTCCTTGTCCGCCGATGCCCTCCCGGACAGGGTCCTTGTCCGCCGATGTCCTCCCGGACAGGGTCCTTGTCCGCCGATGTCCTCCCGGACAGGGTCCTTGTCCACCGATGTCCTCCGTGGACAGGGTCCTTGTCCGCCGATGTCCTCCCGGACAGGGTCCTTGTCCGCCGATGTCCTCCCGGACAGGCTCTGGGCATGGCCTTGTCCTCCTCATGTCCTCCCGGACAAGGATGTCCTCCCAGACAGCGACCATGTCCGCTTAGACTGATACCCAAGGAGCTAGTAGACTCAATAACAGTTTGTTGCAAACCGTTTTCGAGCGCGAACTGAGCGAAAGCTGCCTGACCAAGGCGGTCAGGTGCCGTATATAAATCCCAATCGATATCAGGATAATTAAAGTCGCCTGTAATTACGGTAGGAATGCTTTTCTTTAACTGAGTTTGTATAAATTGCATCATTTCTAGCGTTGTCTGATTGGGTGCATTAGGTTTCCTGTAAGCTACAATAAAGCGCACGGTCTCGTGAGAAATAAGAACATCAGCACTTAGAATTTCGCAGCCATCTAATTTAGCAGTGGATTGGGGGAACCGAGTTAAGATTTTTGGGGACTAACAAGGCGACACCACCCCCCAAACCGTTCCTCCGAGTGAATGAGTGAATTCTGTGAGAATTACCAGCTAATTCAGCTGGTGACGGTGGCTACTCATAGAAGTGCAGCCATTGACCACATTTTTGTGTCAAATTCAAATGTTGTGGAAAACTGGGGAGCTCTGTCACCCATAGAAAAAGATCATCATTTGCTTTGGGTTCATTTTCCCGCGCCTTCAATTAGGAGGAGAGTTCCCAGGAGAACTGTATGGTGTTTCAAGCGCGCCAACTGGGATGGCTTCCGCAATCAGTTACAAGCATCAAATCTGACCGACCTTATAGTGCTGGCAGCTACTGCCAATGATGCAGCAGAAGCTTGGCAGGCTGCGCTCAAGTCAGCGGCGACAAACACCATTCCGAGACGACAGATTGGGGGCCGAGAGCCTAAACCCTGGATGTCAAAGCCAATGCTTAACTTGCTCAAGCGCAAAGACACTGCTCATGTTCGATGGCGACGTACGCAAAACCAGCTGCATTGGAATAAATTCATAAAACTCCGAAAACGGTGTGGCAAAGCAGTTTGGCAAGCTAAGTGCGAGTTTGTAGAGCGTCGCTTTGGTGCGGTGGTCTCAGTCAAGCAGCTGTATGACACAATCGCTTATTTCACGAAAGGCCCACGACCGCCACTGCCTCCTCTCAGGAACCGGCAGAATGATTTGGTGTGCGGCGCTGCAGAAAGAGCAAATCTCTTAGCCGACCAGTATGACTCTCATTTTAACAGTCTACCACTGCCAGATAACGCTGAACCAGAGCAGATACAACCACTGTCACCTGAAATGATGTGTGAGGAGGATTTTGTGAGCACAGAAATCAGCAGAATGAACGTGGCTACTGCTCCTGGTTATGACGAGGTTTACTCTATTATGCTCAAAGAAGGATCTGCATTACTCTCTGCTTCCTTGGCGGTACTGATCAACCGTTTGCTGGCAGAAGGTGTTTTCCCTACCGTTTGGAAAGAGGCCATAATTGCCCCAGTGCCCAAAGTGGTTGGTTCTGATTTACCGGTGGACTATCGCCCAGTTAGTGTTCTTTCTCTGCCAGCCAAAATCTGCGAACGCCACATTTATAAGCTATTACAGCCGTATATCGAACCTCAGTTGAGCAGCAGTCAGTTTGGATTTAGAACCAAGCGATCAACAACAGACGCTTTGTTCTATTTTGAGTCTTGCGTCATCAACGGTTTTGAGCAATGCGTTCAGCGAAGCATCAGCACGGCTGTAGCTGGAGTCTTTTTCGATGTATCAAAAGCGTTTGATTCGGTAGTGCACTCAAAGTTGCTCAAGTGCCTGCGATCGATCTACAAAGTACCGCCTGTTCTGTTGTGTATTCTGCAGTCCTATTTCGAACAGCGTTCGCAAAGAGTCAGAGTGGAAGGCGAGTGTTCCTCAGTGCGGCCAGTGCTTTCAGGAGTGGTACAGGGCTCTGTTCTTGGGCCTCTCTGCTTCATTGCTTATGTTAACTCCATCACGCATCTACAGCTTTCTGCTGGAGCAAGAATGATTTTGTTTGCTGATGATCTCTGCTACCTTTTACCCATGACATCGCCCACAGCTGAAGCAGACATCGCAGCAGACTGCCAGTCCATTTTTGCTGCATTTGCTGAAATGTCATTGGCATTAAATCCACGGAAGTCACAGGTGATGCTGTTTAGTGTATCTCCAGTGCCCCCCACATTCTCTCAACCACTTCTGGTAAACAAGGTGGAAGTGCCAGTGTCTCGGTCAGTAAGGTACTTGGGCGTTATTTTGGACCGGAAGCTGGCATTTGATCTGAATTCTCAGAAGTCTGCTGCTCAAGCTAAGCGCGCATTGGGTGCCGCCAACCGTACAATCCGAAAGTTCGTTCAGCCTTCAATAATGCGCCGTTTGTATCTGACCATAGTCCGTCCATCATTATTGTACGCTCTGCCTGTCGTATATCCAGTGAATCGAAAGGACCGCATGAAACTGGAGTCAGTGCAGAAATTTGCTTGTCGTCTGATCCTGAATGACTTCACTTTGGAATACCAACAGCTACTGAACCAGACAAAAATCACGCCAATTTTTCGGCTGAATGCAGAACTGTGTCTACAGCTAATGCACAACTACTTGTCTGGTGCTCGCGTGCTGCCGGGAGGAGTGATCTACTTAAGAACCGGACAGAGAGAACGTTCATTGCGTCGCACCACACATTCAAAGTCCATATTAATTCCAGCAGTGGCTCGCGAACGATCTCGGTTTTCATGTCTGTATCGAGCGGCGCAGCTTTGGAACGCTCTTTCTGAGGCGCTAGTTAATTTAGAGAAGCAGGATTTTAAGCGAGAGGTCAGAACTGAAGCAGTTTATAATTTGCTAGTAGGAAGACGTTTGATTGACAAGTTAGGATATTGAACATACATTGTAGTTTTAATTTGCTGGTTTGACGTGTATGTATTTAGCTACTAACAAAAGGTGAACAATTTTTCTGGATTTAATTCCATTCGTTCATCTTGTGTACAAGTTTTACACGTATGAATAAAACTAAAACTAAACTCCGGTCACAGCGCAGAATCCTAAACTTGTCAGGGTAAGGAAATACAGCGTCGCTATGGAAAGCACTATCAGTCCAAGTTTC
This sequence comes from Sabatieria punctata, assembly GCA_030248155.1. Classification (NCBI taxonomy): domain Eukaryota; kingdom Metazoa; phylum Nematoda; class Chromadorea; order Araeolaimida; family Comesomatidae; genus Sabatieria; species Sabatieria punctata. The sequence continues at coordinate 11,734 of JASANB010000124.1, read as the reverse complement.
AGTTATACAGATGGGAAGCAACTTAAACTTATCAAGTATAGGAACTCGATCTCGGCTTTCTTGTCATTCACTACACTTCTAGCATTTATGGTTAAAAATTGTTGGAGAACGTTTGGTTTTGATTTAGAATCAACTGAGTGTTGGTGGCCGAACCCCCTCCCCCTTGTAATCGGTTGTCATCATTTGGCAAACCACCCTCCCCTAACCGATGACGTCATTTTGCACAGCCGCTTGCCTTAGGAAAGCAGTCACTATAAGAAATTCTACTAACGTTTAGTTGATTAATGCAAAAAGCTTCCTAAACCTTCTCATCGATCACATCGAATTTTCGATTTTTGTAGATCAATTTTTCAGTCAACATCGATTTTCTCGATGTTTTGGGTATTGGGGACAAGAACACCAATACCCAATGCCCAATAACTCGAAAACACGCCAATACACCCAATACCCAATACCAGTTCGCACTGTAAAAATAACAGTATTCTAAGATTACGTGCGCATTACGCATACGCAAGCAATACGCAAATTAGTTTCTGCAATGCGTATACGCAAACTCATGCGCATTTGTGAATCCCTATACGCATACGCATAAGTAGTTGAAAAATCCGGTATTAAGAGTCAGTCTCTGATTCGATCGAGTCTCCGCCCTTATCCCTATGTCAAGTTGAAAATCAAACTTTTGCGTAGAGACCTGTGCGTTGGTGTATTAAGAGGCATTCATGAGTTATGTTAAACCTTCAAAGGGTTTATGGATTTGACGCTCCATTCCCGAGATACAAGCGCCAAAAAATCGGCCTGCTTAACTATGGGACCAAAATTCTCAATTCTAATTTCTTTCGTACCAATAAGAGTTGGGACTAAAAAATTGGGGATTTTAGATAACTTTTTGAGTAGTTTAAGAATTTTTGGTCCAAAATTATTTTTGAGTAAAAATTTTTTTTGCGACCACCTTTGGCCAGCCCTAGCTCGTCTGGAACCCCCCCTACACAGTTTTTTTTATTTCAGAATTTTGTAGCGCTATCAATTTGCCAGACTATGGTGTAAAGCATTTTGGGCTGCGACCCGACATTCGTGAGATATTCTCCTCCGAATGGCCAAAACCATGCAGAATTTGCTAGTTTTGCAGTACACAAAGCTATGATGCCGGATTACTTTCATTATAATAAGAGTTGGGACTATAAAATTGGGGATGTTAGGTAACTTTTTGAGTAGTTTAAGAATTTTTGGTCCAAAATTATTTTTGAGTAAAAAATTTTTTGCGGACACCTTTGGCCAGCTCGTCCGGACCTAGCTCGTCTGGAACCCCCCCTACACAGGTTTTTTTATTTCAGAATTTTGTAGCGCTATCAATTTGCCAGACTATGGTGTAAAGCATTTTGGGCTGCGACCCGACATTCGTGAGATATTCTCCTCCGAATGGCCAAAACCATGCAGAATTTGCTAGTTTTGCAGTACACAAAGCTATGATGCCGGATTACTTTCATTATAATAAGAGTTGGGACTATAAAATTGGGGATGTTAGGTAACTTTTTGAGTAGTTTAAGAATTTTTGGTCCAAAATTATTTTTGAGTAAAAAATTTTTTTGCGGACACCTTTGGCCAGCCCTAGCTCGTCTGGAACCCCCCCTACACAGGTTTTTTTATTTCAGAATTTTGTAGCGCTATCAATTTGCCAGACTGTGGTGTAAAGCATTTTGGGCTGCGACCCGACATTCGTGAGATATTCGCCTCCGAATGGCCAAAACCGTGCAGAATTTGCTAGTTTTGCAGTACACAAAGCTACGGTTTTGGCCATTCGGAGGAGAATATCTCACGAATGTCGGGTCGCAGCCCAAAATGCTTTACACCATAGTCTGGCAAATTGGATAGCGCTACAAAATTCTGAAATAAAAAAACCTGTGTAGGGGGGGTTCCAGACGAGCTAGGGCTGGCCAAAGGTGTCCGCAAAAAAATTTTTTACTCAAAAATAATTTTGGACCAAAAATTCTTAAACTACTCAAAAAGTTACCTAACATCCCCAATTTTATAGTCCCAACTCTTATTATAATGAAAGTAATCCGGCATCATAGCTTTGTGTACTGCAAAACTAGCAAATTCTGCATGGTTTTGGCCATTCGGAGGAGAATATCTCACGAATGTCGGGTCGCAGCCCAAAATGCTTTACACCATAGTCTGGCAAATTGATAGCGCTACAAAATTCTGAAATAAAAAAAACTGTGTAGGGGGGGTTCCAGACGAGCTAGGGCTGGCCAAAGGTGGTCGCAAAAAAAAATTTTACTCAAAAATAATTTTGGACCAAAAATTCTTAAACTACTCAAAAAGTTATCTAAAATCCCCAATTTTTTAGTCCCAACTCTTATTGGTACGAAAGAAATTAGAATTGAGAATTTTGGTCCCATAGTTAAGCAGGCCGATTTTTTGGCGCTTGTGTCTCGGGAATGGAGCGTCAAATCCATAAACCCTTTGCAGGTTTAACATAACTCATGAATGCCTATTAGTACACCAACGCACAGGTCTCTACGCAAAAGTTCGATTTTCAACTTGACATACCAAGACTCGATCGAATCAGAGACTGACTCTTAAAACAACACTGCTTTCTACAGGCAGAGGAAATAAATAAGAATTTAACCGCGATTCTCGAAAATTGCAATTGTTGAACAAAATTTTTCTTGAAATCTGGTCTAGGGGCTGTTTTTTGGACATCAAAATTCTACTACCTTATGCAGAAGGAAGTATGTACGTACAGTATATGCAATTTATCTACCTACCTTGCTGGCAGACGCACAATGGTTTGCCTCCGTGACACGGCTTTGGCGGCTTGTTGTAGCAAGTTTCATTCAGACGCGAAGTCCTATTTTTATGTTCTGCTATGTTCATTTGTTGAAGATCAGTGCAGTTAGTGTACTTGCACAATTGAATCTCATTATCCGGTATGCAACGTACGGTCCATTTCTGAAAGCTGTGTGCTTACATTGTAAGTTAAATTGTTTCTGTTTATTCGGATATAATGTCCATATTTGTGACGCGTTACGCAAAAGTATAGATCACGAAATTTCACGTTTCCGTCACCGATTTCTTAATAGGATTTTAGTGATTTCTCAGCCCGTTTCTTAGTACTGGAGCCGCTGTTAGTTTAGTACTGTACTTGTATTTTGGGTCGGGGCCCTAAACTGTCTCAAGGGGCGGGTGAGGAGGGTTGGCCTTTCTGGTTGGGGAAGTGAAACCCTCAAACCCCCTTAGTGCATGTATGGTATTGATGAACTCTACACTAAATGCATGCTAAATGTCGTTTGTATATGTAATAGAGTGGTTTCTAAGAAAATGTGATTTTTCGTATAAAAGCTTATTCTAAATATCAGGTTTTTTTAAAGCTTTCATTACTGGCCAAGTTTCTTCTTTTTTTCAGCAGCAACAGTGACAACGAAACCGTACCTTCTAAACAAGAGCTAATGGTACAACACTACATACACATACTTTAACATACAGTATCACACTGCCTAATAAAACAACCACTCAAACCATACATCAAGAGAACGGCAACCTGCGCCAACGTCAAAAGAGAGTGTCTCCTGAATGCAGATACTGACAAGTACAACTATTTTAACCAACTCCATTTCCGCTTTCAGAATTGACTCTTTGATGCAGTTTGCATGCAGTGGTTTTGCTAGTTTCAATTTACGTACATATTTTACATAACAATCGTTTCTAAAGTGCCTTTAACAAGCCAGCAATCTATATTTGCTCAGTTTTTCAAATGCTTTTAGCAGATCTGATCATGACCTTGTTAACATGCATTTTGTTAAAAGAAAAACCTACTACTATGTATGATACCGGTACCTGTTGTACTTCTGTTGTGGTTCCCTACCGAATTGTACTTCTCTTCCAATTTTCTTCGGTATTGGTTGTCCTCTCGATTGCTCCTCTCGTCCTACCAATTGCTCGCGGTACCGAGGCAATAGCGACGGAGTGTTTACTTCTCAGTAAACCAACCAACAGTACAACAAGGCCAGCTATCACAGCTAACTGCTGGCTACACACTCTTGACGCACGGGAGAGAATTGGGGCCAAGAGACGCACAGAGAGGAAAAGTAAAGTTTAACACAGGCGCTCTCCATGCGCTTGGCCGTATCACGCACTCTAGGTCAATGGGGCGGAGCCGACACCCCTATGCACACTGATAGAAAGCTGACGGAGACAAAGAGCCACATGCTCTGCATGTGAACGATCAATAGACACTGACATAGCAGACAGGGAACATTTACTTACAGACTCGTACATATCAACCACCCCTTTCTTCTTAAAAAGCCGGTCTTCTGTCAGTTGTAGACCCAGTCACCATAGCGGTCCACCGGTCTTCGCTCTCTGAGAGGGTAGCGGCGCTCTGCTGGCTGACGCTCTTTTTCAACCTCTCTCTGGCCTGTTTCGACCTCCACTACCTCAGGGCTGGCTGGGTGGTCCGGCGCACGCTGCACGTTTCTGGCGTTCCACAGCTGACCGTCTGACAGTCTGTAGTTGTATGCCTTCGCAGGCGGCCGTTTTATCGCATTTTTCTAATTCTTCGTGAAATCGAATGTGGTTTTTTGCGTATCCCTAGAGACCGCCTAGACCCCCCATTGTCATATCCGGTCATGCTGTCCGCCGTTTTAGCGTATTTTCGTTGTCGTAGCGCGAATTATTAAAAATGGTTGTCCGAACCTACTTTGATCTTTCTATCTTACCCTTGTATCTACCGGGTTTTTCCGTAAAAACGCCCATGGGCGTATATTTAGTTTTGGCACTTTTCACGGATTCAGTTCTTATCTGAATAAACGCCCATGGGCGGTTAATTGGAAAATACGTAAATATGACGCAAATAAGAATGGAAAGTTTATCTAACAAGAGACAAGGTACGTACTACTTGTTTCTACGCTTTTCTACGTAGCTATTCTAACAAGGTGCAGCCTTAATCATACATGTAACAGGTCATCCGCCGATGCGGGGAGGGGGGTTGGGGGGGTCTGGCGCCGGCCGGGGGGGTCTGAGCCAAAATTTTGTGAGGGGGTAGGGCACTAAAAAAACGCTCAAAAATCGACAATTTCGCAATTTTTGGGCTAAAAATCGCCAAAAATCGCTAATTTGGGCTGAAATACAGCTAAAAACTGCTGTTTTGCAGGCGATTTTGGCAATTTTTGTGTCTGAAATTCTAAAAAATTGCAAAATTTTGCTCAAAGATTTACTTGCCAGAAATATCGGACGGGGGTCGTGCGAAATCGTCTCGGGGGGTCCCCATCCGGGGGGTCTGGCCTAAGTCGGGTGGGGGGCAGACCCCCCAGACCCTCCTGTTACATGTATGGCCTAATAACAACCACTTACAACAGCCGACACATTCAAACTCACTGTTTAGCAAAGTTCGCAAACTGTATTTAAAGACAGCTATAGGAGTTTCAATTTGTGGTAAATGCAAAGTCAGTACTCCAATTCACTGGCGTAATCATATCAGATTGCTCTCCTCCAACTATTTTTATCAACAAAGAACGCAGAAAGCCGCCTCTGCTTGCTTCGGCCGAAAAAGAACGCGCGCAGTGAGTTTTTTATCGCAATCCATTCCAAACCTTATCTCGGCTTGCGGCCATAATCCTTTATCTGAATAGAGATGCCCATAGGCGTCTATTCGGAAAGGCTTTCCAATTAAACGCCCAGGGGGGCGTTTATTTGGGGGGCGTTTATACGGAAAAACCCGGTACCTATGTAGGTACGGCCGGAGGAGCCTGACTGGGGGATCCGCATCCGATCCAGGTTGGATATCGCATATATACAGGGTGATTCACGTATCCTGTGGGGTTTCGCAAGCCCAGAACTTTTTAGTTTGTGTACCGAATCGGCTGATTTTTCAATATATTATGTGGACACACTTCGCATTTTACTGTTTAAAATTTCAAAGAATTCCAAGCACTACATCACTAGTTATGCAGTTCAACGTGATGGTTACTGTTTTCAATCACTTTCTGCAGCCGCTGGTGGACGCTTTTCCGAGTTTTGTTGGACACACTGCCCTTTTCAATTAACATGATTGATTATGTATGTACACTGTACGGTGGAAATCTAGTTGACCGTATTTCTCTTTTCTCTGCTGCTGGTATGCCGTCTTTCGCTATATAGTGAAGTTGGCAGTAATTTTAAACCAGTAAACAAACACTTGAGCAATTCATGCCACCAGCGGATGCTGGTATGGTATCTCTTGCGGGCTCGCGTTCTATCCCAATTTGCAGGCGGAACATTCTCACTGCTTTTGGTCCACTCAAACTGCACCGCGCATTTTGTACGTTCCTTCACCGAAAAAGCTATCACAACTGCTAAAAACGTCGGTTTGCGTTGAAAAGTGGATAAAGTGTCAACTACGGTTGGATGATATCGGGTTTTTGCGATGCATATGATATTGCATATGAATATATGCATGCAATCTCTAGTGCATATTGATATTGCGTATATCATATGCATGCAAAAATGAGATATGTACATATTTTTTGCATATTTGCATATTTTATCAAGACGGTCTGAAATCGAAAACTGGACGTTTTCCAAGCATTTTCGAGTTTGGTTGGAATGTCTACACAATCTTTAGCATTTATTAGGCATACCTATTTTACAGATACAGACCCTATCTGGAAAAAACAACCGTGGAAACACAGTTTAGCATGAAAGACCAGCTCATTTCGTAATTTTTTGATAAAAAATGTTTGACATTACAGATTTTTGGCTAAATTACTGTTTGCATGTTCAAATTTGTTCTCTCTAATGTGGTATACCTCTAGCCGTTTGTAGTCCTGTCCTACTTGTGCAAAGTAAACAATTCAGCATCTGAAAAATCTCAGTTGAGATTTCTACTCTATTTGCGAGTTGAGTTTAGAGTCTCAAGCCATTCATCTCCGTTCTGTAAGTGGAAAGAGAAGCTTTGATCTCTGTAAAGTACAGATTTACAGTATAAACTGCCACAAGGGCAGTGGCGTATCCAGTGGGTGTAGGGTGGGTAGACCCCCTTTGCGGTGGAGGTAGGAAGGAAGAGAAAGTCTGTAAAAAATAAGCAAAAGATAATTAATTATGTACCAAAACTGTCTATTTTATGCTCAGAATGCCTTTAAATGCGTTTTTGAAGGCTAAATTTTCAAAATTTTCTTGCCCTGCCTGGTCAGGCAGAAGCCAAACCAGGCCACTTTAAACTACTAAAACTTGTAAATTCTGTAAAATTTAAGCCTGGAATGTGTTTTAAACGCCTTCGGCAAAATTTGCAAAATTTTATTTACCCCGGTTGGGGGTAGCGGCCTAATCAGGCACTTTCAAAATTTTACACCCCCTTTCCGAAATCCTGGATACGCCACTGCTGCACAAGGGATTTTTTTATTTTAAATTATTTATTTTTAGTTTGATGAAAATTAGCAAAAACGTGGCGACTATCCTAAACACAGAAATCCAGTTTGTTTGGTTGTTTTAGGATGTTAATTGTGCCACCTTAGTTTGAACAATTGTGCTAAAAACTCCAGATATTCATTCAGCAATGAGGTGCTTGCAGAAATTCGCAAATTCGTAAACAAACTCTTTCATTTTTGCTCAGCTCAAAACCAGAAATCGGCCAAACTAGCCCTCTTTTAAATTTGTACTTTTTTAAGGAGTACTTTATGTATTTCTCCACGCCAAAATAGATAAAAACTATTTGAATCGTTTAACGTTTTTCAGAACACAAGTATACTGGCGAAAAGTCAGCGACACCATTGAGAAAAAATATGCAAACTAAAAATATGCAAAATTTTGATATCAGGGTCAATTTGCATATGACTATTGCATATTGGCATTTTGCATGCATATGATATTGCATATGCATATATGCATGCCAAAAACCATGCATATATGCATTGTTTGATATTGCATATTGCATATATGCGTCCAACCGTAGTGTCAACCCACTATGGTTTAAGAATGTTTTTAACACTCAAACACTAGCCTAATCGCGAACAAGCCAAATATTTTTAGCTCTCATGTTGCAAATTTCAGTTTGCGGTAGAATTGCCTTTTTCAGGCATTTCGTGATGAAACAAGCAGAAATTTGAAACAGTAAAATGCGAAGTATGTCTGCATATCATGTGCGAAAATCAGGCGATTCGGTCCTCACACAAAAAAGTTCTGAGCTTGCGAAACCTACGCGGGATATGTGAATCATCCTGTATTTATACTTTTTGAAATTTTGGATACCCTGCCTGGGCGAAACCCCCTGGACCCCTCCTGATTGAATCCCCTACCATCATTTCGGCTCCGACCTGTTTATATACAGAACATGACAGAAGATTTCGCGGGGAGATTGTTGCAAACCGAATCTTGTGGTGTGGCGAAAACGCTGTTGCTCTAAATTACTGTGCATAATAAAACCTTCTCAATAACTGAGATACCCTTTACTACATACACGTACAACATTTCAATACGGTATAAAATGCGATCCGTTAAGCACGTCGGTCATAATGGACGTCGAGTTCAAATGGTCCCCGTTGACCTCCAGTGGCAACCGGCCTTGCCGGAATTTAAGCAGCAAAAAGGCGTAAGTGAGAATTAGGCTTACCAGCTGAAACAGAAAAGTCAAGAAAGTTACGTATGTATACAGAACTCTTGAAAGCCAACCTATACAGTATATTCACGTACAGTACCTAGACCTAGTTCGTAGTGGCTACTCTACAAACTAAAAGAATTATAAAAATTATAAAGCATGTAAAATATTGGTAAATGTATGTAAATGAGCTCCAACTAGCACATTTTAACGAAAAATATACTAAAATATCTTGATTTTGACCAAAAAAATCGGTATTTTTGCTTGCAGTGGAATGGCCTCAACCTCTCAGGAGGACTTCAAAATTCTCCGCTAATGCTAGCCCGTCTGTATGCATCTGGGTGTACAGTTTTCGCAAGAATATTAGAGCGCTACTTACCGTGAAGAATGCACTTCGTTCGAGGGGAAAAGCTCTCCAAACCGTCACTCCCCACATGTACTGCGTACTGATCTTGTACATGAAACAAGTGACCTGAAATGGAAGAATAAAACAGTCAGGCACTTAACGCCGTTTATGGTGCTTGCACCGTATATGGTAGCGGTGCCTCCTAGGCTAGTGGCAAGATATATGGCACCGGAAAAACCTACATAAAATCTGTCAGACGGAGAGTCATCCTCAGGCAAGTTTGATAAGAGCCATTTAAGCGTATTTCTGGTCTAAAATTTAACAAGCCATCAGTACGCACTGGCTGGTGAGAGATTTGTCACTAACCTCCTCGTTAGTTTGAGTGCCAGTAAAACAGATGATGCAGATATAGGCAGCTGCCAGCACAACCTGAATGCTGCCGTACATGACGTTAAAGCTGACGATGTTTATCCACTCCTGTCCGGTCGGCGCATCTGAAAGTAAGCCAAGTATAAGGTAGAGTCTGATCCACTACTATTATGGTAAGACATAGGTACATACTGTACGTACGACAACCTGTAGACAGTCAGTAAGTTTTGGACATTCCAGATTCATTAAGGGTGCTGCATATACAGTACCACAGCTCATTCAGTCAGTGGCGTGTTCAAGGGGCGTAGGGTGGGTCCACGTCCCCTTTGTACAGTGACCAGGTATTGAGCAAATACCTAATATCAGGTACAGGTATTACAAAAATACCCAATCAGGTATCAGGTATAGGTATTTATTCACAAAAATACAGGTATTAGGTATGAGGTATTTTGTCAAAAAATGTTACTATCCGGATTTTAACCGAAAATGCCAATTTGGGCTTGAAATGCAGCTAAGATTAGTTTGGTTACAGTGTTTTTAGGACTTTTCCTCACGAAACTGCATATTATGCTAAAAACACGCTTTCAAAATCATTGTAGGGGTGCAGGATCGCTTGGAAATCCAGCTCTGGTGGTGTTGATCTTCGCCAGTCAGAGTAAAGCTTCTTGTAACCCTTTTACCCGTATGTCGCTCTACTCAGTCAGTGGCTTACCAACGATTTTGCAAACGAACTGTAACCTTTTTAGATTTCTTTATCGTTCGGCCATGGTTAAACAGGGTCGAGGACAAAGATCAAAATTTAGACTAAAATACAGTATTATAGAATCGTTTATTTTTTCCGTTATTAGGCATTTGGGGTCTTTTAGGTTTCTGGTAGGTACGGGTGTTTTTGTGCCTCACTTTCGGGACCTTAAAAATCTTCACGAATGTGCACCAGAATTTTCACCATGTTGTATCCGTATGTGTATTCTGTATTGAAAAAACAATGTGTATTTTTGTGTATGGTAACTGTGTATGTGTGTGTAGTAGTGTAAACACAAACAACAGTAAGTCACAGTGCAGTGGCTTTTCCCTTACAGAAACCGTAAATCCCTGACTGTATACGTAGTAGGTACGATTTATTAGTAAAAAACCTGGAATATGCTTGGGCGCCGGCGGGAAGTGAGTGTCAGACTGGGTGAGAAAGTAGATGGTAAGACAGAGCGTGAAGACCGACCAGCCGAGCGAAAAGAGAATGAACGGGTTGAACACGTTTCCCATGGCGTATTGCAAGTCGGTCAGCTTGAGAAAGCGTTCGTAATAGAATTTGATGGGCTTTCTTGCCGCCAGACGGTCCCGTTTGAGCGCGTTCTGCAGCTGACGACACCAGAACCTACAAACTATTATAACCGAGTGACAGATGTCTGCCTTATTTCTATTTCTTCTCTTCTGCATCGCATACTAATTACGATCTAATGTATCCGCTGCTACAGTATACCTAGTCTTATGTGCAAATGCAGATAAAAATACGTGTTACAGTCAGGCACTTAACGCCGTTTATGGTGCCGACACCATATATGGTACGAAATTTGAACAGAGTACAGTATGTAGTACCTTAAATGGTACCGGTACCGATACCAATACCTACCATATATGGTACCGGTACCATATATACCACCACAGTGGCCGAATGTGGGGGTACCATAAACGGCGTTAAGTGTCTGACTGTGGTAAGAGATGATTTCGGAAGGAAATACCCCGGGATTTGATCAAGTGGCTAGTTTAAAAAGCAACGATTAGAGTGCCACCAACCCTTTTCGGAAAGCTTTCATTTGCTGCTTTTTTACCAAATTTCTACCTCCCCGACTGAAGGCATAGAAGTCTGAAAATTGGATATCATATCATAGCGGTACCATAGACGGTTTGACTATGAAAACACCCCAATACGCTCAATACCATACGAGGCAAAACTGACTTTTAGGGGTCCCTAATGAGGGCGGGCGTATATCTCAGGATCTAAGCAGAGCACAGTAATGAAAATTTCAGCAATCTTTTAAGAATTTATTGATCTTTCATTTAAAAAAGGATTCATTCAAATCCGTTGAGATTTGCAGTTCCTACAGCAGTGGCAAAACTGACTTTTAGGGGTCCCAAACAAAAATTTCAATTTTATCTACCGTATTCAGTTGACTCCTAAGCCTAAGCCTGAGCCTAAACCTATAAGCCTAAGCAAGAAAGTGATTAATTAATATAGGTACAGTATAATGGAGGGACCCCTAAAAGTCAGTTAAGGCAAATCTCAACGGATTTGAATGAATCCTTTTTTAAATGAAAGACCAATAAATTCTTAAAAGATTGCTGAAATTTTCATTAATGTGCTCTGCTTAGATCCTGAGACATACGCCCTCATTAGGGACCCCTAAAAGTCAGTTAAGCCACATACGGTATCAGATGGATTACCGTTATTTCTG